>OX336886.1:21870046-22090729 GCA_946959425.1 Argyrosomus regius
CTCCTCCTCATGCTCGTCCCTAGCCTTGTTTTTCCAGTGAGGGAGATCCCACTCAGCACCTTCACACTGACTCCACCAAAAGATGTTTCTCTACAGGTGCAGCATCAGCATAGTGTTCTTCACGTCTTCTCCACACTTTGACTACGATCCAACTGCCATAGGTAGAATCTTGACTCATCGCTGAACATAATGTTCCTCAACATGTTCAGGTTCCAGCCCACGTGTAGCCAAACCAGTGGACAAATGTGGTCTAAGTGTGGAGAAGACGTGGAGGCCCAATGGTTGAGAACCCTTGTTTACTAAATCAAACTTAATAGCCGAATTCGAAAATATATTCTCATTGCTTTGGTTATTACAGTTTTTTTGATGCTTTGCTAATTTGAAAACGCTAACTATGTGAATGCATTACTAAACAGATTAAAATAGGCATAGAGAAAGTAGTTAAAACATTTGTCCCATCGCTGATAACTAAATTACACCTATTTTCTAGCATATGAACACTGATAGTTTAAAAAATATTCATTTGAATATACAAGGTACAGTTCTTCATGGTAAGTACATGGTATTTGATCTAATTAAGTCAGTTGATATAATTGGCTAAATGAGTTGTAGGATTACAGTGTCCTGCAGAAAGACGAGAATGGTCACCATATTGCCTTTGGGTGGTGTGGATAATTTCTTTTGACCATGCTTCAGTTATGCTTTCATGCTTAAGTAACTTGGTGTTTAGTGACTTTTGTGTATGTGTAGCAGCATTTACCAGATTGTTTATTCTTTTTCTTTTTTCTGCTGGGCTCTTTGTCCTTCTTTAGTTTTCTGCTGGGCTCTTTGTCCTTCTTTAGTTTTCTGCTGGGCTCTTTTTCCTTCTTTTGTTTTCCCTTATCGTCTGCGTTTTCACTTTGTGCTGAAAAGAAGAATGAAAAGATAAAAAAACAAAAAAACAACAATTGTCACTATAAGCATTTATTTTATGTAGGTAGGTTTCTCAAATACTGTGAAGTAGAAGATGCTCCTTTATGGGGTCAAACAACTAATGGACCCTTTAAATCATGAATTTAGTCTTTGTTAGGTGAAATCCAGATTGGCAGCCTGGATTTCACGGTGACACATATGGATGCATGCTATGTCCAGTGCTACTACAGCTTATACCAAAAGACATGGAGCTGACTTATGCACTTAAATAAGACTCCAGTGGTGAGTGGAAAGTCGACCAGCTCATCCAGTTTCTGCAAAACGAGGTTGAGAGCAGAAAGAGTACTCCAGCTGAGCAAACCAGGTAACTAACAAAGAGACCTAAAAGCAATCAAAAAAAGGTGACATGTTAGTAGACTCAGGTTAAGGGCTAACCTTGTGATAATGGCGCAGACATGCCTGGAGGTTCCTCGACAGGTTGCCTAGCAATCAGCAGTCCTGCAAAACCTGTAATCAAATGTAATATACTCCATTAAAAACTGGTGGTTAACTTGCCATGTGCAAATTAGACAAAGGTAATGTTTACTCTCCTGTATCTCGTTTCGCCTAATAATAATGAGATATCTTATGTTTCTTTGCCTCTTCCACTGAAACTTTTAATTCCATGGGACTGAATTTCATTTGGCGCGTGCATTCAGTTTGCTTTCGTCCAAACTTCGCAGAATAAACCAGGAAACGTTCAAAAATCTAATTAGCATACTACACCCTTCCCCATCTTTGCATGTGACCTCATATCAGCCCACCTGTAAAATGCAAACCAATTGTGTGTGCAGTCTGTTTGCGTGAGCAGTCAATTGCTATCTGGGACCTAAGTCGATAAGGCCCAAATACACAAGACACAAATTAACATCCCCTCAATTTGTATCTAAAATACAAGAAAACAGTAAGAGATTATACAGTTACTGACTTGACAGTGAATTTACAATTGGTTAGGGATACATCATAGCAAGTAGTTACACTGTTAAAAGTCTAACCCTCTGGTGACAATAAATACGTGCCTGCAGCTTCCTCAACAGGTTTCGTCGTTCTCATCTCTGCAGAATCTGTAATAAAGTTTAACATTAGTCATGGGATTTCATAAATAAAACAAATTCAAGAAAAATCACACTGTAATTACCAGTCTGTGGATATGTGAGATTTCCTTCATCGACCTCTCTCTCAGCATCGACCTCACTCTCTGCATCGACCTCACTTTCTGCATCGACCTCACTCTCTGCACTTGAATCGGTACACTGTAGGTTATCTAAGAAAATAAATTATATTACCTTGATGAATAATGAGATTCAAGTGCTATAGATTGCCTACATACAATGTGTGTTCCATTTTGCTAAAACACATTTGCTAGAAACAGTTCTAATTTTTAACTTAAACAACTTAAAATGGCATTACCTTCGATTTCAATCTCCTCAAGTGTTTTGCCTTGAAGGCTTCTGAGAGACCCTTTCTCCATGGCAAGCAGTAGTTTGGAGATTTTGGCCAGCTGGGTAGTAGCCTCTGGAAGTCGGTAATACTCCCGATGAACGCGAATATCGTGGCCAAGGAAGTCAGCAACCTGGTCTAACTCATGATTCTTGAGGTTCAAGATCTGTGACAAAGTTGCGACATGTTTGCGTAATTGCGTCGACCTGAGGAGCTCAGGGTTTTCCGCCCCACATTCACTCGCATAGAGCCTCAAACAGTCCTGTCCTCTGTAAGGAGTCAGACAGTGAGGTCTGGCAAACAGGAACAGGTTTTCGGCCAGAACACCACAGTCTTTTCTTTTCTCTATTAGGCACGTTATGGCCTTCACCATGTCTGGTGAAAGTAATACTGCAACTTTCCGGCCTCTTTTACCCCTTAATTCAACACGACTGAAGTGTTGACAAAGGTGAAGTTCAAATTGTGTCAGTCCAAAAGCAACATCCTTGTGCAGGGCACTTGTGTCTCTCTCCAGAAAGACATTCAGCGTCATCTTTGAAATTTCTCCCCCTCTTCTCCTGTTAAAAAGTATTACATTTGCCATGGTGGCTTTACAAAGTTCACTATATGATTTTGGTGAACTGTGGTCTTCCAAGTCCTTCAATGCTTGTTCTGTAGTCTTCTCCAGATGTCTATGAAGACGCTGAACATCTTCCGTAAAAGGAAGAGTGGAAGGCTTGTTAAAGTGGCGCTCATTCAGCGTAGTTAAAGCGGTGTGGGAGATGAGTTCAGACCACTTTGTTGCATAGAGGGTTTTGAAACTCTGGGTTGACTTTATCATGTTACTGTCTTGTGCCATCAGTGCTCTGCAATGTAAAATGTCACTGACTTTCTGCAGTGAGTGACCCAACTTTAATGCAAGGCTTGGAGTACGGTAGCAGTGCTTTTCGTCATCGTACCCAGACACTTTCTTGACAGCTTTGATGACCACATCAAAATTTGCAGGTCTCACAGCATCCTCAAGAGTATGTATTGAGAATTCCTTGCGGAGCGTAAGCAGAAGTCTTCCATTTTCCCTGAGTGTCTGGCGAATATAGTCATATTTGGTGGGATCCTGTCCATGTTTGTTAAAAAATGACTGGGCCAGCTGAAGAATAGAGAAGTCACTTCGCACAGTAGCAGTTATCTCATCATCTTTCATGACAGCTAACATCTTCCAAACACCTGGGGATATTTGCTGACACAGAGCTGACTCATACATAGAGGCCAAAGACAAGACCTTGTTTCTTCCACTCTCTGAATTGGTTTCTACTGGTTTTGAAGAACATTTTTTAACATGTCGCCACAGATCTCTTCGGAGATATAATGCCTGGCAGTACATGCAGTGAATATAGTCTTTTGCATTGTATTTTTTCTTTGCTAAGCGTCTTAGTTTTAGCGATCCAACTCCACTTGCTAAGACCTCTGAGTTATGCATGTGGTTTCCCTTGTTGCGTAGCTTTATAAGCATTTTCTGGCGCTGTTTGGACTTCTTGGGAAGACTTAAAACTTGAGCAACATCTGCATGTGTTTTCTCGTGACGTTTTAGGTGACGTGTAAACTTTGTCTGTAGTTTTCCACAAATGTAGCAATGAGTTTTATTTTTGAGAGAGGAGGATGTGTTTAAGACCTGTTCAGCCCCAGCATCAGCGCAATCGTCAACAATTATGCCTTCAGCATCAGCATTTCTTACTTTGGCAGTAACTCCTGATACTTCAAGCTGACTTGCGCTGATTGCATCTTCAGATAATGATTCTGCAGCTTCAGAAACTGACTCTCTCTCTTCCTCTACAAAACTTTCTTGGTGGTGTCTTCTCTTTTTTAAAGCAGACTTGCTGGAGGACACCTCAAAATTCTGTAATTCAAAATGTCTGCGACTGATTTTTAAAGGCTCTGCTATGCCGTCCCACGAGCTGTCTGAATCAGCTGTGGAATCGGGCACATATTCCTCTTTTGATGATGCCACCTCACTTGAACTTTGTTCTTCACAGACCTGATAATGATTAAAAAATACATTTGTATTTTGTGTACTTGGAAAGCATTTCACTGAGAATAATTCTACTAAAACACTTACCACTGGCAGGGGTTCAGTGATGTTCACCTTGTGCTTAACATAACACTTTTTGTGCCAGGACTCGTAGCAAACTAGACAGAGACAATTAAGAATTAATAAAGGAATATAGTTAATAATGTCATGGTAAGTACTCAAAAAGTAAGTGCAGCTGCAAATGGCTCATCTTGAACATATAGCAGTTACACATGGAACCGTTTTTAAAAAGTGTTCCTGTGGCATCATGTTCAAAAGATATGGATGGATGGATGGATGGATGGATGGATGGACCCCCCCCCCGTCCATTCTCAAAAAATTACCTTTACACCTCACACCAGACCATTTCAGAGGTGAAAAGGGTCCTTTACATGCGACACATTTTTCTAAACTTGACATTTCTTCAGGGACGAGATCATGATCACAGTCCTGTTGACCAAAAAAACAATGTAATCAAATGATTTAGATTTTTTGAATTTGATCCTAACGGACACTATAAAAACCAGTGAATGGTTTGAATTCTGTTCCTCTATGAAAATGAGTAAAAGATGATTTTTTTTTGTTATTATCCCTGTTATGAATGAATGTTTTTAGAAATTAACTTAAAACTTTAAAATATAGATTTATAACTTTTTGCAATGTATAGTTCAGAGGAAAAAAGACAAATAGTGTATAAAAATCTATTCTCAACAGAGTCTGTTCTTCAACAGTACATTGTATGATAAATGTTACAAAAACAAACAAACAAAGGTACACCCACTGGGGACTTATAGAAAGGCATTGTATAGAACCATGATCATATGGTGCCAGTCAATACTACTTAATATAATTCTCATGAGTTCATACTTCTACAGTAAAGTCATTGGAGATCAAAATTACCTCTGGTATGACTGCAAAGGAACTGCACTTGTCCACGTCAGAGGCCTGACACGGTATCTCTTTGGAAGTCTAAAATGAAGGGACGAACACTCAATGAGTTTGTTTCTAATGTACAAAACTAAAAGGCCTGCTAATGTCTGAACCTTACATGGTGAGGATTACACAGGACCTGTGTGTCTCACTACTACTTAATATCATTCTCATGAGTGCATACTTCTACAGTAAAGGCATTGGAGATCAAAATTACCTCTGGTATGACTGCAAAGGAACTGCATTTGTCCACGTCAGAAGCCGGACACGGCATCTCTTTGGAAGTCTAAAATGAAGGGACGGACACTCAATGAGTTTGTTTCTAATGTACAAAACTAACAGACCTGCTAATGTCTGAACCTTACATGGTGAGGATTACACAGGACCTGTGTGTCTCACTACTACTTAATATCATTCTCATGAGTGCATACTTCTACAGTAAAGTCATTGGAGATCAAAATTACCTCTGGTATGACTGCAAAGGAACTGCATTTGTCCACGTCAGAGGCCTGACACGGCATCTCTTTGGAAGTCTAAAATGAAGGGACGAACACTCAATGAGTTTGTTTCTAATGTACAAAACTAAAAGACCTGCTAATGTCTGAACCTTACATGGTGAGGATTACACAGGACATGTGTGTCTCACTACTACTTAATATCATTCTCATGAGTGCATACTTCTACAGTAAAGTCATTGGAGATCAAAATTACCTCTGGTATGACTGCAAAGGAACTGCATTTGTCCACGTCAGAGGCCTGACACGGTATCTCTTTGGAAGTCTAAAATGAAGGGACGGACACTCAATGAGTTTGTTTCTAATGTACAAAACTAAAAGACCTGCTAATGTCTGAACCTTACATGGTGAGGATTACACAGGACATGTGTGTCTCACTACTACTTAATATCATTCTCATGAGTGCATACTTCTACAGTAAAGTCATTGGAGATCAAAATTACCTCTGGTATGACTGCAAAGGAACTGCATTTGTCCACGTCAGAGGCCTGACACGGCATCTCTTTGGAAGTCTAAAATGAAGGGACGGACACTCAATGAGTTTGTTTCTAATGTACAAAACTAACAGACCTGCTAATGTCTGAACTTGTCAATTTGAGGATTACACAGGACCTGTGTGTCTCAATACTACTTAATATCATTCTCATGAGTGCATACTTCTACAGTAAAGTCATTGGAGATCAAAATTACCTCTGGTATGACTGCAAAGGAACTGCATTTGTCCACGTCAGAGGCCTGACACGGTATCTCTTTGGAAGTCTAAAATGAAGGGACGAACACTCAATGAGTTTGTTTCTAATGTACAAAACTAAAAGACCTGCTAATGTCTGAACCTTACATGGTGAGGATTACACAGGACCTGTGTGTCTCACTACTACTTAATATCATTCTCATGAGTGCATACTTCTACAGTAAAGTCATTGGAGATCAAAATTACCTCAGGTATGACTACAAAGGAACTGCATTTGTCCACGTCAGAGGCCTGACACGGCATCTCTTTGGAAGTCTAAAATGAAGGGACGAACACTCAATGAGTTTGTTTCTAATGTACAAAACTAACAGACCTGCTAATGTCTGAACTTGTCAATTTGAGGATTACACAGGACCTGTGTGTCTCAATACTACTTAATATTCTCATGAGTGCATACTTCTACAGTAAAGTCATTGGAGATCAAAATTACCTCTGGTATGACTGCAAAGGAACTGCATTTGTCCACGTCAGAGGCCTGACACGGCATCTCTTTGGAAGTCTAAAATGAAGGGACGAACACTCAATGAGTTTGTTTCTAATGTACAAAACTAAAAGACCTGCTAATGTCTGAACCTTACATGGTGAGGATTACACAGGACCTGTGTGTCTCACTACTACTTAATATCATTCTCATGAGTGCATACTTCTACAGTAAAGTCATTGGAGATCAAAATTACCTCTGGTATGACTGCAAAGGAACTGCATTTGTCCACGTCAGAGGCCTGACACGGTATCTCTTTGGAAGTCTAAAATGAAGGGACGAACACTCAATGAGTTTGTTTCTAATGTACAAAACTAACAGACCTGCTAATGTCTGAACCTGACATGGATAGGATTACACAGGACCTGTGTGTTTAGACACTTCAAAATATATCTCATATTAGTTTATGTTCATAAATTTAAGGTCAACAGAAATCTATGTACTTGTCATAGTTTCTAACATTCTGAATAGGACTGAACAAGTTTAAATTGTCCAGTCTGATTAAGTCTTAGCTTGCAAAATCTGCTCTCTTAAGCACTCTATGCTACTATTTCTAACTACCTTGCTTCTCCATGGCCAGTCGGAATCACCATAATTATAAGTGATTTCTTCCCCTGGACCAATATCTTTGAGTGCAAATAAACACAGATGGGGTCTTCCATCCACTCTTGTAACTTTCATTTTGCTGTTTGGGTTCACTTCATCGTCATTTACCAGTCTCCCTAGTGATCCGTCCTCTCTGGCAGCATCAACACTAAATATCAAGTATACAATAACAATTATAGCTTGTACTGTAAGGGAAAGGACTAAGCATTTTTAGTGTTAACATGTCAGAAGAATATCCCTCCAACAATTCAAAGTATTCATCTTACAGTAAAAATTTCAATACTTGTCTGGCAATGTATTTCATGATTGAAACTAGTCTAATTGATGATGAGGTAGCAGAGTTTGCATATCTGTGTTTAAATACACATTTAGAAAGTACACCTTAACAACAGTTACATACCATAACTGTTGTCCATTGAACAGGAAATCAAACATAAAAACTTTGAGTGCGTCATGGTAAACTTTCACTCGGTTTTCTTGTTCCTTTTTAGTAATGACTTCCCCTCTGTACTCAATGAGGAAATCTCCTTTTTCAAAGGGCCGGCAGCTGAACACACCCCGACCTAAAGACACACATGATAAGAAAAGGAGAGTAATAAACGTTAAACAATGCAGAGCTGTTAAATAGTGGCAATTGAAATTATTAACTTTTTTTGATCAGTTAATTAATTTAATTTGATGTTTTTTGTGGTTATTTAAACATTTTTTGTCAATTGAGTGGTGGAATGGCTTCTTCACTACCAAATAATTTCTATGGATTAATCCATGAACATTTTCTATTATAACTAAAGTATCTACCTAGATATACAATTAATTGTCCTCCCTAAAAAAATTAATGATCCAACATAACAGCTTCTATTTTGAGCAGCTGTTTTTGGGATCAATAAGATGTTCAATGATAATGATCATAGAACATGATCTATGCTCCTAAAGTGCAGTTTAAAAAAAAAAAAAAGAAACCTTTGCATAATATACTCTGGAAACTCACCTTTAAATGAATCAATATATTTGACATCAAATCCTTCCTTATCTTCACCTAAGGAGCAATAATAAGAAGCATCCTGTTTGGGATTTCTTTTAGCTCTCTGTGGCCTTGATGCTGCCATCTCCTGCAAAGATCAGATGTTAGTGACTTGAGCAACAACACATTACTGTATACAATTTGATAGACAGATAAAATATATATATATTGGGGAGAAAAAGAAAAAAAATTATAAGGAATTTAAACTGTAATTATTCATATATCTATCTATGTATAATCTATTCTGGTAGTTATTTCATTAATGACCTAATGTTATTGTATGTGTACATGCTGTATGAATTAAGTCAACAGTACCACGTCTCTCACTTTCTATGTACAGCAGTGTTGGGGGTAACCTAAAATACTTAATTACAAAACATGCCCTGTCTGGTGGCTGTTAAACCTGATCACCACACTGATGATTTTTAAGCAGCGCAAAAGTTTGGCATATTAAACGTGACGTCACTTTAACATGGCGCTCACGTGGGCAGATAGGGAAAGCGGCATTACGTCTCTATATTTATGCTACCACTAACAACGGCACAAAACAAATAAAACACCTCACACAAAGTGTACCTTTGATGCCTAAAAGTCATTCTAATGCATGTGCAGCGGACTGGTCTTTAAAGCATGGTGCTTTTAAACTCTGCTACACTGACTAGCATGCTTGCTAATAACAACGAGCTAAGCTGTCGCAAATCAGATGTTTCGGTCCGAACATCATCAAGTAGCCTATGCCATTTTGCTTAATTACATGACAATATGTATATAAATGCTATGTGTAAGGGGTTTTGTATGGGTCTTACCGTATGTATCCTCCACACCGGCAGCAGGATGAAGCGTGCTCAACAAACATTTCACGGCTCACACCTGAATTTACAGGGCTGTACCAAGTTGATGGAAGAGGAGGGGGTGTGAGAAATGGACGAGAATTCCTTTTTTTCTAAAGAGCAAATTGATTTATTCAAGAACAAGAAAAAAATGCGTTTGAGTGCTATTTTGTTACTTTCATTCAACCTTTCAAAGTAAATAGTTTATCATACATTTTGATTTTATTAGAGGCAACAGTCAAATGGTATCTCCCACCAGCATTATCCATCACTGTCCAAAGGCAGACTCCAGTGCTTATATATGAAGTAAGATAAAGTTACATTAGGGAAAATCAGACAGAATTTAAACACTTTTCATGACAAGATCCTTTCTAAAAAATATGATATACACTGTACATGAAAGGTATAAATAAATATATTAATATAATCATTTAAAACCTTGCCAAGATTTTGGCATGGCTCAATATAAGTGACTATAGACTACCATTTTAAAAAGGGAGTCAACACCAAAGCATCCAATTTACAAAGTCATTTATTTGGGAAAGATATTTAAAATAAAAAATAAAACCCCTGAAAAAACAAAAGGATGTGGAGGCCCAGTGAAACAGAACAAATGGTCTGTTGTCACTAGAGCATTAGTAGAAGGTCTTGAGCAGTTTAGTACACGTGCTACTTGAGTGACTGCAGAAAGTAGAGGCACTGGAACGCCTTTCTAGGGGGGCTTTGCAGCGTTATCTCTAGCCTTGAGGGACGCCCTGATGCAGCTACACATATCTGAGCTCACAAACCCTGGTGTGTGTGTTACGCTATTTTACACAAATGCCTAAAACTGGACAATTTATTTAATTAACTTGATTTGTTATGCATTTCAACATAATTATGGAGGTGGCTGAACGATGATTCCGATAAACAAAAATTGAAATCCCACAGACAGAAATGTATCCCTGCTAAATTCATCCCTGCTGAAGTTGTTCATCTACATTGCTTCTAAAATACAAAGATGGGAATGAAAGTAGGGTTAGAGAACAAAACCCGCTAAGAACCAAATGTGGGTACATTTTTTGATTTGGAGTGTACATTTCAGAACCCCACAGACACCTTTTTCAGTCTGTGGCTACAGTTTCCTTTTTGGCGCATTTGCCCTGATGAAATGGGGCGTTTCTGCCACTGTGAGCAAAATACTGGGAGGAGATGATGTAAATTATTTCCTTTAGTCGCACAGTGCAATCGACCAAGCCGGATGTTTACAGTCTTTAATTTTGCGTCTTTATTTAACACTTTTGAAAAGGACGTGCAAATCCACCTGCACGGAAGATCACTTCTTTTATTGTGGTGAGGAGGACAGATGTAGTGATGGGCAAAGCAGTTCTTTAGAAGGTACTGAATCACTAAAATCAGTTCATCAAAAAGATTTGTTCACAAGATTTGTTCACCCAATAATTTAGTGCTTGGCAGAGCCCTGGCTGCGTACTGCGTAATGCCTCCCTTTGAACTGATACAAGGAGGAAGGATTCATGAATGTGAGACGCACATGTATTACTCACCAAATGTACACATTTTCTTCTGTGATCTTTATTAATATAGTTTATATTCTAATAGCATGAAGCAGAAATGACCTCATTCATATGAAATTAGACGTTACAGAGCTGATATGGCGCAGCTCGGCTCATGACTGGTGCGCATGGTTCATTCACAGTGTCTCAGTACACTCACAGGAGCACACACAGGCCATGGCCACCTCCCCTTAGACCAAACCCCAGTCCAGCTGGAGCCAGTGCACTGGAACAGGGAACACATTTAAACCCATTCCACTAATCAAACACAGTCGCCAGTATCATTATTCTGAAAAAAAGCAGCACTGAAATCACAAAGAATGAATGTTAGGCCCACAGTATCCCGCAAGATGTTTACAGGTACCTGTACATCACTACCAACCAATGACACATAGCTGTCAGACACAAAAGCAAGAAAATCAGGCTCCTCCAAATTGCATCCATCTCAGGCCCAACCTGCTCACAAGGATATGCATCACATGGTATAACACAGGGTGAAGCAACACATGAACTTGAAAGATTATTTCCCTTAACAGAAGCAGTAAATGCTATAGGCTTAGCATGCACGCTTTTGCCACTGAACTTAACAGGGCATTCACAGTTCCAATGACCCCTACCTTTACATTAGTGAGAGATCTTACTGGGATCAACTGTACTGGCTGTGCACAGACCACTCTGGCTTACCATGAAGTGGACTGGCTCCTTCACCCCACTGTTCACCTGCTGGATGAAACCCACTACGTTTGCCTCCATTTCTCCACAAGCCCTACACTCATGGTCACCACAGTGGATCAACATGTACTAATCTGCTCAAGCAGTAGCCTCCACTACTGTCTTAACTTTATGTGCATTTTTAAGTTTTTAAGCTGCTCTAGAACAATCAGATCATACTATACAATGTATCATATGTGCCAACGTCCAGTGAAATACACCAATGGTTAAAATGAGTAAGACGAGTTGTGAGGCCTGAGGCAGTGGCGTGCAAACAGGTACTGACTATGGTAAATGGTAAATGGACTGTACTTATATAGCGCCTTTCTAGTCTTCTGACCACTCAAAGCGCTTTACAGGACATATCTCATTCACCCATTCACACACATTCATACACTGATGGCATTGGCTGCCATGCAAGGTGCCAATTGCTCATCAGTTTGAGGAGCTAACCATTCATACACATTCACACACCGATGGCACAGCCTTCGGGAGCAATTTGGGGTTCAGTATCTTGCCCAAGGACACTTCGACATGCAGACTGGAGGGGATCGAACCAGGGATCGAACCACCGATCATCTGATTAGTGGACGACCCGCTCTACCTCCAAGCCACAGCCGCCCCTATCACCTACTTAGCTAAGGAGGCTGTTCCTAATGTGGCCCAGGACCCATGGTTGTTTACTCTACTGTAAGAATGTGGATACATATGGCTTAGACTGGCTTCCAAATGTGGTTTGAGTGATCAAATCACTATGTGCATTCAAGACACATTAAGTGTGTCCACACCTGTATTTAAAGCTGTCCACTTGTGATTCTGTCACAAAAAATGAATGTTAACACCAGGTCCAAACAGAGGCTTTGGGTTTCAATTCTTATGATGAGCTTACAAGCTTAAAGCCTGGTTTATACTTCTGCGTAGGTTACGGTGCGATTCACTCCCAGGGCGGCGACTGTCACTATAGTTGACAGTCCCCTGCATTTACAAATAGCGGGGCTCGCCGTGCAAAACGAACCAATCACAGCGCTTCGCCTCAACACAACGGCGTAGGTGAAGACTGACACCTATGACGTAGAATACAGTGTTGATTTGACGCAGAAGTATAAACCAGGCTTTAACCTGTAACTTGAGCTTTAGCCTTTAGCTTTAGCTGTAAAATCCCCTTGAGAGAGGTTAAAAAGGTTAGATTTAGGCATATAACTTCTTGGTTAAGGTTAGACAGAAGGTTGGGTTTAGGCACCCGACTAACCTTTATAAAATCTCCAGTTTTTTAGCATAGAGAGTAATCACATTGCCAACTCATCCCGTGTAAATAGCCACATGTGAATTACAAGGACAGTGTATGAATTATCAGGACCTTCCGGCAGACAACCAATCAGAGGCTCAGAATAATACACAGTGTGTGGATATTCATGAGGTCCTGCTATTTCACAACCGGCCATAGGGGGCACTGTGGTGATACACAGATTATACACAAAATCAGGTTTATGTGTATTAAATGGTCATCTGTGTTTTTTTGCATTGTTAGGGTCAGTGGACCAATAGAAACACTTCTACATCTTTAGAATTTCTTCAAAATTAGCAGGACACTGCTCCTGTCCTGTTAATACAAAATGTCCTTCCAGTGTGGTGTGTACTCTGACCAAATGTCCTGCTAATACACATTTACCAACGCACACACACACACACACACACACACACACACACACACACACACACACACACACACACACTTGGAAGTTGAAGGAAGACTGTGGCTTTGCAGATTTTAGCCTTTTAAAAGAGCAGCGTGTCGGATTTAGTGACATCTAGAGGTGTAGTTGCTGATTGTAACCACCTTGAATGACCCCTCTCCTTCATAGTGTGAAGAGAAACTATGGTGGCTGTGAAATTTGGGAATAAAGCAAAAGGTCTTCTCTAGCATTAATGTTTAGTTTGTCCATTCTAAGCTACTGTAGAAACATGGCGTTTTTAACATGGTGGACTCTGTAGAAGAGGACCTGTGGTGTCTGTAGAGGCTTGTTCTAACGTAACAAAAACATAACTTATTTATTTATTTATTTATTTATTTTCAGCTGATTTTACACTAATGAAAACAAAGTTATGCACATTATATACTATTTCTGCCAATAGATCCTCCCAAATATCACACACTGGACCTTTTAATTACAGATTTTGTATAATAATTTCTTTCATTCTTGTACTTTATTGTCCAGACAGGCATCTCAGCTGGTTGCCGGGAAACTGGTCCTGACCCTGGTATGAAGCAATCAGTTCTCTCAACAGCACCAAAGTATCTCCTCAACTGTGAAGACCTTACTACCCCTCCTGGCCACATACTGCACTTCTCTGAGGCTATAGGATATGTATGTTGCAGCACCATAAAGAGATAGTTTGGGTTTTTCAAGTGTGGTTGTTTGAGGTACTTATACATAGTCAGTGTAATACCTACAGTAGACCACAGTTGGCATGCACCCAGTTTGGAGAAACAGACTGGAGAACCAGCATGGAAGCTGAGCAATTCACTGTGGACGGAGGCAGCAATCAAACCTATTTTAAAAAGGCCAACTACATTTGGATCCAAACTAACGCGTTAAAACACTGAAGTCACAGAATAACACAAACAAACTAACCGATCAAGGCAGCAGAGCAACAGCAACTCCTGTATAGCGATAGACAGAAAGGGCCGTCTGACAGCACAAAATCAATTATTCTGAATGTAGCAGCTAGTCCACAGCAATACATTGCTCAGATTTCCAGAAACTGTGGGTTTGCCAGTCATTCAATCTATCTACCATACTGTAGGTAAGAGATTGACTATGGGTAAGTACCTCATATACAACCCCACTCCAACCATGGTAGCAGCTCTTTGAGGATGTACGTGAGCTAAATGCTTACAACAGCATGCTAACATGCTTAAAGTAATAATACTTGCATATTGTTGTTCAGCAGGTATAATGTTTACCACGTTCACCATCATAGTTTAGCATGTTAGCATGCGAAAATCCGCTAATTACCATTAAACACAAAGTACAGCTGAGGCTGATAGAACGGCCATTTCTTTTGTCACAAACCAAAGTATTGGACACATTAATATTTTGACCTCACGATGGCATTAGATGAAAATAAAAGTGATTAATTCATTCTGAGGGAACCAGATTTCACAGCAATCCCTCCAATAGCTGTCAAGATAGGATCACCAAAGTCATTAGGATTCATCGTTTAGCCAACATGGATATCTGTACCAAATTTTGTGCAAATCCATCCAGTAAATGTTGAGATATTTCACAGGATAAGTGAAAGCCAAAGGATTACTTAAGTCACTAGAATGTATCATGTCAGGACCATGAATATCTGCAGCAACTTTCATGACATCCAATAGTTGTTCAAATATTTCCCAACCAGTGTGGCAGACCTATACACAGAGCTGTTTCTCTAAACTGTTAGGACATCATCTTTTTAAATCACTTTCAGTACATCTGGGACTTAACAGCACAAAGGAGCAGCCTTGACCAACACACACTGATGATTTGTGTTTTCATATCATAAAGACTACAGACAGAGCAGCAGTATCAGGATCAAAGGATCTTTCACCCAATGTACGGGCAGACAGCGTCATGGGAATATTTTGATGTCTACACAACAAAACAAGATAATGTCCAGCGGCAGACGACTCGTGGCCAGTATTGGGGTCATTGAGTCGGTCTCTAATAACAGCAACATATTATTGAGTCAGACAGAGAATAAAGAGCATAGATGCGACTTTTATAGGCTTTCTTGTAGACTTACTCGCTGTGGTTATGAATATTGTGTTAAATAGTTTGTTTAGGGTTGGGTGACCGTTTCTATTTTCATATTGTCCAATCATGGTTACTCCTGATCAGTTTTTATGTGTGGGGGATTGATGTCAAAGAAAAAGGTAACATCTTGTATTTGGGGATATTATGTGGTTTAACCATACACACAAGTGTCTTAAACCTGCATTATTTCTAATGGCCAGCAGGAAGCACTTCCATTGGCTCAAGAAATAAAGTCAGATTGTATTGAGTCTTATGGAGAAATGAGCCTACTTGTCATTTGATTTATTACCCCAGTGAACAGTTTCCTCATGAGTTTATGGTCTCAATCTCCAGTTTTGAGTCTTCTTTCATACAGCATGATGTTCATTTTGTAAATTATTGTCCCATTCAGAGTAAAATAGACGATAAACCAGGGTCTGCTTTACAGCATGGCTACCTTGTGATTGACAAGCCATTCTCAGTGAATCCATCCAGCGCAACACAACGGGCTCATAAAACTCAGATCAAACTGTCAAACTAGGCAGTGCTGATCAAATATGAATCAAGATTATGTTACTGCATTGACTATTTATCCCCTCAAATGTTTTCAGAAACATATTTTAGTTCCTGTTCAGCTGTAATATCAGAAAGTCCATGAACAGGCAGGACATATTTTTTTCCCTGGTTGAAAGCAGAGAGAAAACTTGGTTTTCCACAGATGCCAAAGGTGAGTCTAAGCATATTACACAGTGTGTCTGCAAGCTATGTACAAGATATACACTCATTTACTTGCACACATTAAAAAAATGTATTTAATAGCCATGTCTCTTCGATTCAAACAACTGCTCCATCTGTGTGTCTGGGCTTGTGCTGTATCACAGCATCACATTCAATTCATTATCTTCTCTTTAATATCACAATCGAAATCATATCCATGACTACTTTTATATTCGCCAGAACAAAGTTTTGGCATTTGGAGAGCTGCGTGGTGTCAGATATTTAAAAGAGGCAGCACACTGGTTTGTAATTAAGCGTCTAAAATTCATTTGTCGCTCATGCTGATTAACAGGGCTCAGCGGGTGGACCTGCCGCTCCACCAGAAACATCTCTAAATGCACAATGGGCTGCAGATTATTCTTATAACATCTCATTTACGTTAAAATCGCCGTTATATCGCCATTGGAAAATCGTTGATCATCCCTTTATTTGTCGACTTGGAGCAAGTCTAGCCAGGATGAAGCCTTAACCAGATTGAACCCAGGCGTGTCAGTGTCTCATTGAGAGAACCAGTTTCCTCCTTTAAAAACAACCATTGTTGAGTCATTTTATTAATGATTTTAGAAGTTTTGATCAGAGTCTCAGATTCTTCAGAAGCCATCGCCGAGGTCAGCTTCATGACCCAACATACACAGCTACATGAATATACAACATGAAGCAAAGAGCAACATGCACTTTTAATATTCATGCTCATTAAAAATAGAGAGCAGATTGTTTTATGCATTATGCAACACACGTCGGGGATAATAAGCTGCACGACAGGAAATCAACTCGGTCAAAACCCAACAGGCACTTGTTTTTTGTTTTTCTTTTCACATCTCTGCTTTTCAGATGAGAAGAGAGAGTGAAGGCTGTTTACTGTTTGGATGAGAATAAAAGAGGCCATGCGTGGAGTGTTTGTGAAGTTGACTCTTCTCCAACACGGCCACCTGCAACTACAGCTTTTACAGGAAAATGTTGAAGCTGTGTGCAGCAGTAAAACATGTAAGGATGCAGCTTGTTAACCACACTAAAAATTTTATTTTCAATATATTACTTTTGTTATGGTATTTTTCACATGCAGCCATATAGCAGACAGTTGTGTTGGACATAGCAGCTGTTGTTCTCTCCAAGCTAAATGATGAAACACGGCACTGCCTTAAGCAATATGAATATTTATGAACTACACCAACCACACCAGTGTTCAGATAAACACTATTTTTAAATCATTCTGGGGTATTTTGTCTGTATTTTAATGTTTATGGATACAGGATCTATAGGTACTTTTATGATTTCACTTTGCCAAAACAATTATAGAAGTATTTTAGGTGTCTTATGCAGAATCTTTGTCTCATAATCTCATACAGAAATCTGAGGCAGAAGCTATTTATACAGAGGCAGCATCAAAGGAGTCAAATTCAACTAACAGAAATTCACTAAAAAGACCAACGTTTTTGATGCTCTGCATTTCGACTGCTGACAGCTCAAGTGTGTTGTGCTGGTAGTGTCTACTGTAGCCTGGAGCTTTTAGCCTGCAGCAGAGATAAGGAGCAGCTACAAAGGTCTGTTCAGCGCACACCTTTCTAACTCCACACTGACAGATTTTTCTTATTTCTATGCTTGTAGTCTTCAGTCGACACTGACTCAAGTGGCCTCACCTAGAAACACAGTTAAATATGTAAAATCAGTGTAGTTCACCATTAAACAGGATGAGGACTGTGGATTTTTCCCAAATTGCTCCCACTGGAAGCTGAAGGGATCTCCTAATGGCCACTAAGAACAGAAAGAACGATTACAGCAAGACAAACTAGTTTCAATGTACATATGGGACTATTGGTAAAAGATAGACTTGGAAAAATGTAACCCTTGTTTTAGGCATAAGTGTAACATCGGCTTTTATCATGGCTACAGAGAATTCTCAATTCTGATTGGCTGGAATGTGTAGTAACCAGACAGAATAACCAGATACTTAAGCATTTGTGTGTTTGCTAAATTAAAGCACTAGTATTAAATTATATCCGGACAGCAAAAGTGTGGTTTAGCTAAAAAGCTTACAGTAGAGGTTGAGTTATTACATAAACATGTACGTTCTCATTGAGAACCAGACAAATTTAAAGATGGACAGTCTGTAGCAAGCAGCAGATAGCAGCTCTAATCTCTCTGATCTTGTAGGTCCAAAATGTTCAAAGTTGAATTACTTTTTATGTGTGTGATGGAAGCAGATGTAAAACCTATTTTAAAAAACCTCCTGGCTCACACCTTCCTGTTTAGATAGATGTTGCCTAGCAACACAAGCTGCATGAATCGGGAGGCCCGGGAACTATATTTAATGATGTATAAAAACACTGACATTTTTAAATCATTTATACTGTGTAGCTGTAGTCATTTCTTCTCCCCTGACCAGAAGTCTGCCTACATGTTCTACTATGTCAAGTACATGAAAAAATATATATGGAGCTTGCCTCATAGCATTTATTGATCCAACAGCAGAGCTGCACAGACAGATATGCTAAAAATATATACACTGGAAATCTTTGATGGTAGTTTACAGTGAAATCTGAACAATATTCTGCTGAATTAATGTCTATAAACTGCAATTTTTGTTGATTTCTACTTTAGGACACATACAACCACATACCGCCCTACAACCTGCCTTTTGTCACAGAAGAGATGCATTGATAGGGCAACCTCCATTGAGAAAAGGTACTATTCTTATTCCGCGCTGAAGCATCAAAATGTTTGGAAATGGCATACCATTTTTCTTGTCAAGGAAAATAATTGTGAGGCTTTCTCCAGCTGAAGTTTCTGCTATTTAGAAGAGTGTCAAATATTGTTGAAAAGATATGTTTGAGCTGAAATTGGTGCATGTCAACATTTGGTCTCAGTTTGTATTATTTGTAATATGTCACATTCATATGTCAACTGATAGATATACTTATCGCTCTACATTGTTTTTCAGAACCGCTGGCCATTAGTTCTGAGTGGGGCACGAAGCGGTGAGAAAGTGCAAAGCAAAAAGAGATGGTCAAGCGGAAGGCTGCATCAGTGAATCCACCCTCATCAAGAAGCTCAGTGACTCCAAGTAGGACCCAGCCACTCATCCAAACTAATGACAGTATAAGGAATGGACAGACCATGAGTAACGTAGAGCTGTTTTGAAGCTGAAAATATGCAACGCTGGCCACCACCATGTTGGATTTACTGCTTCTTCTACCTCCTGGCTAATGTAAATATTGGCAAAGACGTGGATCATCGGCGGACCTGAAGCGGGCCAAATGACGCCTGGATGCTCAAATAAGCCATCTGTAATGGCACTTACCTGTCAATCAAAGCGGCAACACTGTTATATTATGCATAACTTTAAGCCTTAATACAATTTGAACAGGTGAGTTACAAAAAAAAAAAAATCAGCACCCTCACAGTTGTCCAGGAAATTAGCCAAAATCGTTGTCTGTACCAGGCTGTAAACATGTTTATTTCTGCTGTGAAGTTGGACATTTTGATTCGGGGGCTTATGGAGACGGACTCACTTCTGCAGCCTGTCTCAAACGGCCGCTTGATCCAAACACGCATTCCCTTATTTTCCAGTGTCTTTGAAGTTTATAAGTTTTAAGTTTATGTTTTCATAAAAACACTTTACTGGAATACACAAGACTACTCCTGATCTGCAGCAAGTTAATAAAAAACAGTCTGATGTTCCCTTTTCAAAAAAAAATGTCACAGTGAGTTACCAAATATTCACCTAATTGAAAAATTGTTAAACTTTTGAAAAAAAAGAAGAAAGAAAAGTAAAGTCAACTTATTTTTACTAAATATGAACTGCACTTCAAATTCTAGTAATACACAATTATTCTAAAATATAGAAATATAAGAAATACAGTACTTTGCTGTGGAAGCTGTGTCAGTAAATTACTGCACATTTACAGTGAAAAGGTTTATACTGCACCACAATGATGAAAACGATTAAAAGATGTTGGTTGAGACACAAAAACAGCTTTTCAGCCTCTCTTTTTTACTCAACTCAACATGCTGTGACCTCTTTGTTATGTAGTTTGTGAAGTTAACAGATCTAGAAATTGCAGCCTGCTCTCCTGTTGACCTCAGGGATGTCTCTGAAGACAGGCAGCATGAGGATTTCTTTCTCACTCTAAGTGGTAGATGTGTTGTAATATCTCACCTGCATGGACGCTCCCTCCACTCGCGCCACATAGGCGAAACGATCAAGGACAGTGACGGTGACGGGAACAGCAACAAAGAAGCCGCTAACGAACGCCCGCAGGTAGCGCCTCCCTGCCGACGCCTGCTGAGCCATTACCTGGACAGGACACAAACATCTTGAGAACCATGGCAGCACACATGTAACTAAACAGCACTCAGGTTAGATTAGACTATGTTAGATTAAACTTTATTGATCTCTGTGGGGAGAGTAGGTCGATGCAGCAGCAGAAGAGTAAAACTACAGAGAAAACCATTCACAGCAAACATGTGCTAAGTGGGAGTGCATGTATAAAACCAGCGAAATAAGATGAGGGCAAACTACATAGTAGCACAACAAAAGAAGACAAATACTTATTATTATAAAAAATAAAAGATCACAACAACCACACAAGAGTTAAACCAACTCTTATTTCTGAAAGTACCAATATTATGGCCATTTTCAAATTAATATTAATATTTTAATTGCCAAACAGTTTCAAAGCATGTAAAGTTTTCCCTTTTGTCAGGATAAAAAATGTCAAAGGTAGAATTTAGACAAAGGTTTTTAATCCCAGACTTTCAAGGTTTCAAATAGAGTAGGTATGTCTTTTTGATATAAATTCATTCTTCGTGTTACCCAAGGTTTGTTTGTACCAGAATGAAGATGTTAGATTTGTCTAACTGCTGAAATTTCAGTAGAACTTAAGAATACATTTTCACACAGGACAAGTACTCTACATCTACAGTTTCAGAATGGTATATGGTAACAGTACACCGCTAGCAAAGAAGCACTGGATTGCCAGGACAAGGTTTTCAGGCCAGGACAAGGGCAGGCCAGTGGGGAATGCTGACAGGGACCAGAGCCAGGTGAGCGAGCAATGAAACCGGGATCAGCAGTCTTTACGTAAATGGTACAGACTAAGAGACCCAAAAGGACGTTGATGGATGAAGCTAAGAAGAGAAAAGGAAAGAGTAAGCGAGCAAGAAGTCGCCGGACAAGAGTAAATATGGGACTGACTTTTAATCGTTGGTGAGAGCTTCGTGAAATAAAAGGCTGAAAGACAGACGCCAAGCTGGGCTTCTTGTTGTTGGACTGGTAAGTAATATTAGTTGGCTGCTATGTGTTGTGTTGCACTTGTGTGATGTTTGGCTGTTAGCAAAGTGCTTGGCCAGCATTACTAATCTGAACTGAGAGCCAATCACAATGCAGCTATATCAAGATAATATGAACTCTTAAATGTAAAGGCCCATGGATCGGACACCCTTATCTAGATGATGTGTTAATACCAGCTGGACATGGAGCCTGAAGGTCCAGTCTTAAATTTGTGAATGGAGAAAACAAAACAACCTCACAATAAGTTGGGATGGGAATCGACAACCAGTTCCAAATTATCCAGTCCATCAGAATCATATGCCTCCGAGTGTATCAGTTTTTTATATCATGGTTGGCGTTGTTCTCTGACAGTTGCACATTGCAAACCCATGCCTCTGCTGGAAAGTTGCAGGGAGGAGTCATAGGGGAGAGGAAGAAACATTTCAAAGCTTGGTGCTAGTTGTAATTTCTGTAAAGTGATCATTTCAAGTCAGGGTGCTGCTGCTTTCCAACTGAGCAGCCCGTCTGTTACCAAACATAAAGATCCTACAACATAAAACTAGTGCCACACAGGCATGTAGCAGATTCTTTGTTTAACTAAGACAACCATTGTTTTCAACACAGATAATTTATCAGGAATCAATAAGGGAATCGATAAAGAATCAAATTCCCATCAACAGTGTTGTATTTTAGGAGCACTTTAGCTACAGTTTCCAGCTGTTGCCTGCACAGACAAGAGCCCTTTAAAACATTTAGAGAAAGTTTGAAAGCTCCAAAACAACTATTAAACAGACCATGTAATGAGACTGTTTTGTCCAAGGCTGGATAACTTTGTGGGGTTCAAGCAAGGGCCAGTCAGACATTGGGAGAGCATGTGTTTGTGTATGAGGATGTTTCATTTTTGCTGCAGGGCTTCAATTCAAAGTATCATATCAAAACTGAAGAATGTCCATAGCCAATCGTCCTACAGGACCCTGACAAAAGTCCTCCTGAGTTTACAATATTGTGACAAGTAACAAGGACTAAAACATACACTGATGTGCTTTTTATGTGGAGCATATTCTCAAAATGTGTTTGTTCATCATCCGACAAGAATGCAAAAAATATTCATGTATTAAAGATGATGTAGCCAAGGCTGTTCACATTCTGAGCATTAGCCTTACTCTGAATATCTGAAAGTAATTTCTAAAGCTTTTTATGTTCAAGTTATGTGATTAAGTTCTTTACATTTCACTTTGGTCAACATCACTTTTAATTAGTGCCCTCCCAACGACATACAGAGACTTCAAAGCAAACATGGCGACATGGAGGTTGGCTGCTAGACAACTTCTAGAGACTTTTTTTTTTTCCCAAGAAAAATAACCCTCTGAAATAAGGAAGTAAAATAATAAACTCGACTTTTGTTGGCTCACCTTGAATCTGCATCTTATTGGTCCACACAGTGTTCTGTTGTACAGCACTTCCCTCCGTACAATGAATCTGCCTCTGCCCGGCTCATGTATAATTAAACAAACAAAACTTGAATTGATTATGACAGTTCTCTTGGGGGATTATGTGCATGGGTTCAAGCTCCAAGCCTGAGAAATGTATTCAGCCATCATGGAACACCAAGACCCCCCACAGAAGCCTTAAAGACCTATGTAACTGATCACACAGCATCATATTGGACTAGATAACATACTTTTCCAATAAAGTACAGTATTGCTTCATGTACCAGTCTAACACTTGTAATGTTGGAGCTTAATCACAACATGAGGCTGAGTGACAACAACATGCAGGAATTCGGGCGTCACAAAAAGGAGTCCTCCCTCTGTCAATTTTCACCGCAGGTTTGCCGATTGGACACTGGAAACACATCATACCGAGTCTGTTCTCCCCAGACAGTTTTTCATCCACTTTGCTTTTCACGGCGCTCTGCAGGAAGCCCAGACAGGCGTGAAATGACCGACCAGCCGGCAGCAGCAGCAGCAGCCATGCACTGCTGCCTTCAGCAAACAGCTAACAGCCTCGTCTGGACGTCCACTGTCCTCACTCTAGAGATCTGCTACAGCTATTACCTCCACATCACAAGACTTCAAATGAAACATCATCAAAACCACATTGTACTCCCTCTACGGTTTCCCCATCTGTAAGCATCACTGCAGCTGTGAACTGTTATGGAAAAGCAGAAGCTAATCTGTATTTTCCCTTGCTATAATGTGATGTCTTTACACAACATGACTGTCAACCATTTAACAGACATGAGGGAGTACTACAAAATATGTTAATAACACATTTCTTTGGAGGCCAGTGCAATGAACATTTTGGTTTACTTTCGATAGTAACATGATTTTCCCTTGACAAAACTTCTTTCTTGGCCAAGTATAGACAATTCAAGCCTTCGCTCATGAACTGTCTTACATTTAGAAATTTCCAGATGATTTGTAGGCGGGGAAGATCTCTGATCGTCTGGTACACTGTATTACCTCACTTTTAAACTTGCATTACTGTGGTGTATGACACTTTAGGCACCTTTGCCAAGACGGATGTCCAAAAAATCGTGTAGAACTTAAGTGTTGAAAATATCAACACTATCAAATTATTTTACAATAAATGTAATAATTTAAAAACTGCTCCAACAACAAACTTTAGGAAAGACAGACTTTGATCAACAACGGGCCAAGCAGAGGCTGCTAAAGACGAGATTCCAACAGGATGTGCCGTGGACACCAGAGCTGATCGTGGCTGTTCTAGACAATGATTGTGACCCTACCAGAAGTGCTGTTGTGCATTTCAGAAGCATCTCAGGAGCAGCTCTCCATCAAGGATATGCAGCTGTTCTACTTTTGACAGACGCTGCGTTAATCAGCACAGAGCATAGGAACTAGGAAAAATGACCAGATCTCAGAAAGTTAACAAAGTCTGGTGGCCAAAAAGCT
The DNA here is from genome assembly GCA_946959425.1 of Argyrosomus regius. Taxonomy (NCBI): domain Eukaryota; kingdom Metazoa; phylum Chordata; class Actinopteri; family Sciaenidae; genus Argyrosomus; species Argyrosomus regius. Next base: position 21,894,623 of record OX336886.1, read on the forward strand.
CGCTTCTAAAACGCTCCTGGTTTGGTTTGAGGCCACATGGAAAACGGACCAAAAAAGTGTTGCAGTTACGATGTGATACAGTCTACTGTGTGCTGATTGACGTGGCTGCTCACGGCATCCATTGAAAATAGAACAGCTGCATATTCTTTGCAGGGCAGAGCGGAGCGGAGAGCCATTTCTGAAACGCGCTGCAACTCCTCTGTTGGGGGTGCAAAGACACCCCCAACAGAGAGAAAACAGCCCCAATCAGCACCGGCAGAATGCGTCGCAGCCGAGTGGCAACCTCCGTGGCCGGGAAATGAAGCCAATGTGGAAGTGCCAAAATCTGTATTACATCAAGCGTCCACTTGAGGCTGGCTACAGAAGCGTCAGTCTCCATAAGCGCCAATATTAAAATGACCAACTTCACAGCAGAAATAAACAAAAAAACACTTTTAGTCTCTATAGTTAATTTCCCCATTCATGACAACTGTACTGAGTCTGAATTTTATTTTAACTCACCTTAAAATTATATCAAGGCTTAAAGTTATGTATAATTAACAGCATGGCCACATTACAGATGGCTTGTTTGAGCACCCAGGCATCATTCGGCCCACCTTAGGTACACCAATAGTCCACGATGATTTTGAACATTGCCTTGTTGGGGTGGGGCCTAGGCTTAAGTTTACACAGGGACTATGATGAGCAGTGGGTTTGATACACTCTAATGTTTCCAGTTTTATATGTCTCCAATTTTTATAAAATCCTGTCTTTCTATAAGACATTAATATATCATTAATTTCAAGTTTGATTATCTAAATTAATATCATTGTAATGTTAGCCAGACTGTTTTGGGACAGACAGAAGCAGAGCATTCATGTTCTTTTTTTCCCAAAAGTCTGTATCATGACTAATTTTAGACGAGTGTTTGGAGACTGAATAACTTCCACATTCACACAGACTATCTTCATCTATCAGAGAGGGTGACTGCCAACTGTAAACGACCCAAATATCTTTGCTTTCACCACTATTTCACCAGCACTTCAGAACAAACACACAAATCATCTGTGGGTACGAGTAATCATCTTTACTCGTAACTGGGTTTTCAGTTTTTTTACACATTTTTACTCAAGACAAAGACTTCACACAGAACAGCAGGGCAGTGTGGTAAAAAGAAATGTAAACATATAAAGGCATTTGATGCATTCTTGTGTTCAAAATAATTAAACTTAGAATTTTAACTTTATTGTCCCCTGAAGAAAATCTGTCTGCCAGTTGAGTACAATATAGAACATGCACAGATTTGAATACAACACAAACAAACATTACAAAATGCATAAAGAACATAACAGAAATATGTATATGTGAAATGTATACTACAGCCCATCACTGGGTCACAGAAAAAGTTCATGTGTACAGAATGCACATCAATTATTGTGCAGGAAAAAAAGTCTTGTCAAATGATTAAAATATTGTCTGTTGTCTTCAGTAAAGATGTTTTGGGAAATGCACTTATTTCTGTAAGTGAGATGAGAAGATTGCGAATAGCCAAACACGTAAAGCAAACAGCTGTTTGTACCAAATGGTGTATAAATAACACATCAATCTTAAGTAATTTGCGTCTTATCACAACGCAATATTATTTCTGCGTCTCACAAATGTCAGATCAGATGATGACTATAAAGAAAGAGAAAGTCCACATTGAGAGGTTGTTGGGGTGGATGGATGGCTCAAACACACACAGGATTTTCACCCAGCAGACCCCCGTTGGTGTCCCGTGTAAATAACTAACTTTTTCTTAAACCTAACCAAACTGCGACTGTTCACAAAGTTACCATGTTATCATCATTCGAGGTGAGGCGTGACATTTGGTTGGAGCTGCTCTCCACAGAAGTTAGTGGGAAGGGTTGGTGTGACACCTATGCACAAAATTGTAATTTAGAGTATGCCCTGCAAGCAATTTGAAAGAGTAAAGTTGTGTTATTTAACATCTGCTGTGTCCTGTCGTGTTCATTGGGATGCCACTGAGCCTGGGTCCATTGCCCACTAACAGTAGATGCAGTTAGCAGAACTTAACGGTTAGCCACTTGAAACTGTAAATCACAGAGTGAGTTGAGGTAGAGTAGCCAGAGAGAAAACCAGAAATATTTTATCCATATAATATGATCAAGTTTGACCAAAATCAGTGAAAATAAATAAATAAATAAAGTTGTGTTTTTGTACAGTAATCAGTGAGGCTTAGAAGCTGCAGCACTGTCACAAGAGAAAAGCATTTCATTGGACACAAAATGAGTTTACACACCCAACTGCAGGATGAGTCATCACCATTTTCTTAACCTTTTCCAGGATGACAAACTCAAAAATACCATTAAAGACCAGATACTGGAGTATAGGTGACATACAGCATTAGAAATATGTGATAAAAACACATCAATTTTGATCTCACTGGGACTTTAAGATAAAGTGAACAGTCTTAAAGATGACATTAAGAATCTCAAAGAATACCAGTGTTGCCAACTTGGCAACTTTCATTCTAGATTTAATGATTTTTCAGACCCTCTTAGCGACTATATTTCTAAAAAGTGACTAGCGACAAATTTATAGATTAGTGCTAGCTACTTTCATTACCTACAAAAGACTTTTGTTGGGTCCGACATTGGGGTATGATGTATAACACGGGACACAGGTCTATGTGATCAGTTTTGACTTCATGGGAACTTTAAACTGCATAATCACACAATGACAAAGAAACAACTTCATAATTTACACACAAACATGATTTTAATCAATCTGCACTGTTGAAAAAGAAAGCAAACATGCATATTACCCAAAATGGTGAGCTATTTATTGAAGTGCTCCTCGGAGGATAATAACGACTCTTCACCTGGATAAATGATATTAGGTCAGGTTAGTTCCCAAGACATGCAGCCAGTGAGCAAGGCACTAAGCCTGCAGCTGTAAAGCTACTCAGTGGAAACAAGTATATGGCTCTGGCTCCATGAAGTGTCTAATAATAAAACAGTAGTTGTACACATCACCTATATACTCACACCTACACCAACAAATACACACATGTACAGTACTATGAACACACACTGACACACAGTGCTCCAGCCTCTTCAAACAATGCAGAGTGTTCTCGGCCTCAGTGTACGTTACGTCCTATTAAACACGGTGATCTGCCTCCTCTGAGCTTTGTAAGACATCAGTTACCCACCATGTGCTGGAGGGAGGAAACTCCAGCGCCGGAGCAGAAAATCTATTCTAGCATAACAATCCATCCTGACATGAACATATTGCCATTACACTTCCATACAGCCCGCCGCATAATTCCCCTCACAGAGAACAAGTGTATCATCAGAGGAAGCTCGAATGTGGAGCTTCAAGGTTTCCGCTCAGTTTTACAGTCGAATCGTTTCTGTGCCGGCACCTCGGAGCCCCCGCAGCGTTCGCACTAAAACGACCTCGTTTCCTGTAGTTTCCTGTCGGCACATTTAAAACGATGTGGCTGACACAGCAGGTCTCACATTAAAGTCACGGTGAAATGAAAAATATTTCTCACCTTGTTAACTAAATGACCACTTTGTAATATACTGTTTTTTAACAGGAAGACAGCCCCAAACTACTTTCTTTAGAATTAAAAATCCATTTCATCAATAACACAGTGCCATCACAGAGTTTTACTGCTGTCAGATGAAAACTTGCAACCCAAACAATGTCAACCTTTGGGACAACTTACAGTTCATCCAGTAGCTTATAGCCACAACTAACAATTATTTCATTATTTTAACTGACTTTAAGCCAATCAAATGTCATATTGCTTATTTTATCTGAACAAAGAACACAAAAAAGGTATTTAATTTACTATTATAGAAAAAAGCAGAAAAGTCCCAACAATCCAGAAGCTGTAACCAGCAGATGTTTGATATATAACATAAACTCTTGATCAGCAGTGATACTAACTGGTTGATTAATCAGCTAATTGAATTATTGTCATCTTTAAGACTGTTAAGTTAATCTTTAAGTCCCCACGAGGTCAATATCTTTGTGTTTTTATCCCATATTTCTAGCACTATATGTCATCTATACTCGAGTATCTGGCCCAACAATGACAAGTAAGTATTTTGCAGGTATTCTCAGAGGAGTGTTTCTGAGGGCCGGTGTTGAGCCTCACCAGAGACAGACAAAAGAACAACTTTGTAACTTTATTCATTGATTTTGAAGAAACTGGATCATATTTTACAGAGAAAATAGATTCGTGGTTTTCCCCTGATGTCCCCTGGTTGCACCACCTTAACTCTCCTGGTGGATAGCTTTAGCATTACTTGCTAACGTGGATAATGGCTAACTGTTGAATCTGATGTTAGTGGGCTACAGAAATACATTACCAAGGTAATTTACAGAGTTTCCTGATGGTAAAATGCCTTATCTGGCAGGCCGAGCACCTGGTACCTGCACCGTTGGATCAGTTGGCAGTGCAAGTAGGTGAGGCTGACTGAGGGCCGTAATGCCAGAAGCCAAACCCTGAAAAGAAAACCACCTCTGTACTGTATTTCCTATCATAAGACTCTGATGCTGTGTTTGGTCCTGGTCCAAGTTCACTACAAGCTCCTAGTCTAGGTAGAGTCAGCTAATTGGACCACTCTACAGTCAATAGGACTACTATTGCTGATTGGCTGTAGGGGTGCAACCAATGACAGCATAAAGAATGGACAGAGCATGAGTGACATCATCAATAGGTTTCCGAAGCATAGTTTTGATTCATTTCCCAGCACCGGAGGTTGCTGCTTGAGTGCAATGCACGCTCAGCACTGGCTGCTGTAAAGGCCAATCAGTATCCACGACAGGTCCCTACCTATCTGCATGTTTCTACAGAAAACGACTTTAAGAATTTCATCAGCCATCAGTCTGGTACAATTTTCTCGTACACTGAACAGACTTTCATATCAGATATGACTTTCTATATCTGGACTCATTTTCAATAAACTTATTTTAAAAAGGCAAAGGAACAGGAACAGTTTTCAAAAGAGGACAACTCGCTAACGACATTTTTAGTCGATACAGAAGCTGCAGTGCTGGTTCCTCTTTCCATTTTTCAGAACAATTACTTTCAGAACTTGAAACAATCTGTAGGGGCACCCTTCACTTGGCTATTGAGCTGACCATTGGCCGCAGCATATCTAATTTGTGTCCAACCAGTTACCTTTGTTCATTTCCCATCTCTCTCCTCACTTTTCTTGTCATCTGTCTAATGAAGATATAAAAATGACAAAAAGACAAAAACAACCTATTCAGTTAAAAAATTTTTCCATTTCTAATCTCCACAGATATTTTTCTAGCTCTGGCACAGGAAATTATGCCTTCGTTCTTAATCTTACATGCACAGCTCTGATTGGCTCGGTTGTTTTTCCAACCATTTCAACGTCAATGAGCATCAGACCTGTAAGAATGACTGAAAAATATCAAACGTGGGCTGCAATTCAATCAAGAGACCAGACACCATCGAAGCACCATTTCATTGTAACTCTATTTGTGTCTCTGTCTCGACAAAACAAAAGCCTAAATGTGACTTTGTTTTTCATTTGTTTCTGCTAAAGTGGAGCATAAGGAGGCAACACAGCTCAGCTCATATTGCATCAAAACTCATTAATGCAGAAAAACAAAAATAACAATGAGGCATAGACGGCAAACTTAAATAAGAGCATGAAGAGAATAAGAATGAGAGATAATCGAGGGCCTCATTCCTCTGTTTCTCTCTGGTTCCCGGTGGTCTGACCGATGCAGGTTGTGGTTCTACAGTTTCTGTATCAGCTTCCTGCCCCTCTGTGGCTTTGTTTATGACGCGGTGACAACTGCACTCCAGCACATTAAAGTGAGCTCCGCTGGGGGAACAGTCTTTATCAAGTCTGCAGAAAAGGCATTAATATTGTCGACATAGTGACAAACGAGTTAATGCAGCACATCTCTCTCCCGCCATTGTTATTCATGCCAGCACCCAATATGCAGAAGCAGCTCTGTAACAAGCTGTGGCAATAGACTAGACAGGTTATCATAAACAAACACTTATTGGGAGTTATTAGACTGCGACAGCCACAGAAATAAGAGCTCCTGCTTTTATATCAGCACCATAAAAGAGCAGACTGAAGTTAAAGAGCAGCTCGCCATGTCGGCTCAGGACGAGGAGGCCTCTTTATGTCTAAAAGCAGCTCCTCAGAGATCTGTCAAGAGTTCAACAAACCCAGTTCCACTAACCATTTCCAATTTATTCAGATGAGCCAGATACAGAAGGATTAAATATCAAATTCAGTGAGTGGACAGCCCCCGAGCAGACCTCAGGTCAGCATATCAGCCACTATCAAGAGGAGACATTGTGGTGTGCTTTGCTAGAATTGAATTTCTGGGTCTTTGGGCTGGACTCCATCTCAGCCGGTGACTAATGTTGGCGTTCCAAAGCTTTTCCAGACCGATAAATCCACAGGGGGAGGATGCAGCAAGGCAGCGGGGATGCTGATTACAGCCGGCCGCTGTGAGATTTCCCTCAAACCAGCTCCTCTTCTGCCTCGGCAGCAGTTCTGGGCTTTGCAGGGGAAGTAGACAGGGAGCCGTATAAAAGCCCTGACCTACAAATAAGTTAAGAGAGTGAGAACTGTGGCACACAGGAAGACGACGGTGAAGAAGAGGGAAACTGACACTGTTGCGTTCATGTTACTGAGCTGCTAATTAAAGTTTTAATTAAGGTACAGATTCATATGAATGCAGCTCAGAGAGGTTTACAGAGCACAGACGATAAATACACAATAATATCTCATGGAGTGATATCACATTTAGAAACAAGGCTGTTTGGGGACGTCTCTTTTGTCCGTTTCATGGATTTCTTGTCAGCTGTACATATTTGTGATTTGTATTCTTGTATAATAATGTCAGTTTACTTGTGGAGTCAACAACAAAGAAGTAATCTGATGTTCCTGAGGAGAGAAGACAGCAGCTCTGCTGATTATATCTGTAATGTGTATCTGATGTTGTGGAATCCATCTTTGGTTCCAGGTTAATATTTTACACAAAAAGATCAGATCGTAAATAGTTCAGATCAGTGCAAAAAGCAGGTCAAAAGTTGTATTGTTAAAAAGCCACAAAAAAAGCTTGAGAGAGCCGATGGTTCACGGATCACTGTGTAAAGGAAACCAACTCGAAAAGATCTGACCGGAGTAACATGACTTTAGACTCAAATAAAAGACTTGAATTTACATACTATAAGAGCCACTTAAGCCATATAGCTTTATTTGTTAATGCCATCATGCGAGTCTTGAATGTTTGGTTAATTGGTTCTATAATTCTATAATCTCTGAAGTCAACGGAGGTGTGGTTCGATAAAAGTTTTTGACCGTCGTTGTCGTCTTTTTTCACATTAAGGACTGCATCAAGTCGGTGGTGGCCTGGTTTAAGATGTGGATTTTGTGAATTTTTGTAACATTATAAGTTGTTAACTTTTAAATCAATCATCCTTCAAGATCACCTTCATCTCTCTTCGTGATTACAGTGGGTTTTCGCAAGAGGATTAAGTTAGGTTCATGGACGCGTCAAAAATAAGATTACTCTGTTGACTAATTGGCCTAGGCACTTGAGCCTTTGGTAAATGGCCACTACACATACCAATGACTCATTACCTCACTTGGACTTGAGCCTTTGGACTTATAAACATTTGATACCTTCCCCCACTATGTTATTTAAAAAGTGTGCCACAAATTAATTCATTTCCTGAATCAACTAACACTGATTAGTCGCAGGAAATCAACACTGAGCAGGAGGAGGATAGAGTGAAGGGGGAGCAGCAGGACCGAGGGGTTTTTCTAACCAAAGCTACAAGGTGGATGATGAGAATCCAGTCTAGACTTAAGACCAGGATGGATTCTACAAACTCAACAGAGACCACAAGGAGCACTTCTGTGGGTCTCTTTTGTGTGGCTGGGCTGCGTTTTTTCTTTTTTATTCTTTGTTTTACACTGGTCCCTACAGTGATTGTGTATTTGGTTCTGACCACTGCTGAAATGCGGGTGACCCACACTCAATAATGTGCCTGAACCGATGACAGTAAGAAAAACGGACAGTGAATGAGTGACGTCACCCGTGGCAGCAAGCACCACAGATTTTGAGCTTCAAAACCTGTGGCGCCATGTTGGCTGTACAAGTTCTGTGAAGTTGAGCATTTTAATACAGGCGCTTACGTTGAAATGTTGAAATGTTCTGTAGCCAGCCTGCAGGCCACTCAAGGAATCGCAGTTTTTGGCACCTTCACTGGCTTAATTTCCCAGCCAGGGAGGTTGCTCTTTGGCCTGAATGCATACGGTATAGACACAGATGGAAGTCTGAAGCTGCCACTACTGCTCAGTTATCATGCTGCTTTTATAATGGACACTGTAAGCCTTGTTTCTACAGGTTTACTCCTGAACATCATTTCAGAAGCAAAAAATCCAACCACTTGAATTCACTCCATAAATGTACAATCAAAATGGTAGTACTGCACTCTCTGTAACTTTCTGTGCTTTTGTTAATTCGTTTAGTTTTCTGCTCTCCCTTTCTGGTCCATTGAGGAGCTTATATACTAAGTAGTAGTTTAATGTTTACCTGTCAAACGTGTTGTCCTTGTTGGTCATATTCCTTGTTTATGTGCATATGTACCTGGCAAATAAAAGTGATTTTGATTTTAAATTGAATATACAGATGTTGTTGGAATTGGTTCATTTAGGAACTTCCTATTTTACAGCCCACAGCAAGTCCAAAAGTGGCAAGAGAGGCCTGAATTTTACCTTTAATATTTTGGGTTACACTGAGCCTTTAATACTCAACTAGAAGTCCACAAATCTGATAAACGACACACGTGACAGTAAATTATGGACAGAGACAAGAAATTCCCAAACTTACAAAATTTATTATTCAACCGGCCAGACAAATACAAACCCTTTAACCAGATATTAGAAACAGGAAATTTATAAAGTATAATTCATTTAAAATTGTACAAAATATAGGTCATAATGAAATAATGAGACATCAGACTGCAATAAGACAGGGCTGTGCTCAAAAGGCAAAAAAAAAAAAAAATTGTGAGGGACGTACAAAAAATGACCACCAAACAGACAAGTATCAAGAGTGAAGCATGGGTGAGAAACTCCGTCACTAAACCCTTCACTGTACAGACAGCACCAGCCTTACAACAGTCGTACAGAGACAGAAAACACCTGTCACAAGCTACACTGTCTGTTGTATTGCCCCTTAAAAAAAGCCATGCTTTACCTTACTGGGCTCTCCCACCCTCTACTCACCTCGTCCTATGGCTCTTGTGTAACTGTTTGTACAATAATAGATGAGAAGAGACTTGAGATCAAGTCATCAAGTGACTTTAAATAGTGCTGTCCACACATGCATTCTAAGCTAATGCCTATAGTAGACATTTTATTAGTACAGTACGGTTAAAAAAAAAAAGTGAAAAATGAAACAGCGGGTTGAAAAGGTTCAGGTTACGATCCCACTAAATGGGTTAACTACGCCATCTGCTGTTGCAAATTTGTACTAGTACTGTGTAGAGATGGCAAATGATTATCTGTTATGAACGCAGATGTGGAATAAATCTGCTGTTACTACAAACCTGAGCAGCTCCAGGGGGTTCAGGGGGAAACAGGATCTATTTGTGAACAGAAGACATGTCAGACATATCATATATAAAAAAGTAAACATTTCTCATTATGTATAATGTATGCCTAATCACACCATGTACACAGAGAAGTCTTCTTCTTTTCAATTATTAAAGACTAGTATCTATAAACATCACATATCTATCAACCACACCATACGGTCCTGCCATGGCACACTTCTTTGTGGAGAGTTGAGACAGTTGCCTGTCCACCTCTGTTGCCCCCCCCCCCAATCCTTTCCATGTCCTCCCAGTTGGTTCCCTTTCTGCTCCTCAAGCCATCTCTGATTCTCTGTGGGTTTGAGGAGAAGGTTGTGCATTTTAATCTACTAATCTAAACTGTCTGCACAAGGATGAATCCAAGTGACGCGGAGTAAATAAGAAAGGCATTGAATATCTTTATCCACATTTTGCAATACTGCGATACTGCTGCCGGCTCTCTGTCTGTTTGCAATCTAGTTTCAATTATTATACATGTCCACTTGTCCCATTATGCAGTGCTGGAGTAGTGTGTAGTTTGTTGTTTTTATGTCCTATAAAAATGTCCTTCAGAAGATGGTGACCGATGTTAGTAATTGTCATTTTGTGCTGGTTTATTGTTGTAACCATTAGTGAGGTGGCTGTTACATTTATTGACACCAGCTGCATTTTGTTTGAGTGTAGTTAAAGGTCCAGTGTGTAGGATTTAGTGGCATCCAACAGTGAGGGTACACATTGCAACCCCTTTGCCTCACCCTCCACTTCTAAGCCTGTATGCAACAATCACGGGAGGCCCTATCTAGAGTCAGCGTTTGGTTTGTCTGTTCTAGGCTACTGTAGAAACATGGTGGTTCAACATGGCAGACTCTGTGGAAGAGGACCCACTCCCTCTACAGATCTACAAGGCTCAGCTAAGATGAGAAATACACAGTTTCTTATTCACATGTGATTATTAGGGAAGCTCCGATCGATTGGCCGATATGGACCCTAAACAGGTTGATCGGTGGGCTCTCAAGGTGCAGTTTAGAAAAGCCGATCGCGTAACGAGACTTTTTTTTTACGTGATGTAAATTACCCGAGACTGTTTTTCTGCGCGTGACATGAATTACCTGAGACTGTTTTTCCTCTTTATTATCATTATCTATTATTGATATTAGCTATTATCTATCATATCTATTATCATCTATTATTCCGCTCTCTATTCTCCCATCCATACTGTGATCGGTATCGGCAGATTTATGATTCCTGTGATCGGTGATCGGATCGGCCCCAAAAAATGCTGATCGGAGCATCCCTAGTGATTATACACCAATGAAAACGCAGTTATGAATATTATATAACAATTCTACCAATAGTGCCAACTAAACAGACTGGACCTTTAAGATGGCTGACGCTCTTCCTCTAGTTTTGTTGTTTAGTTCAACATGTGTAACAACCTGCTATAGTAACTTCTTGGTTATGGTGTAACTGACATGAAGCAACAGTACTTAATGTTGCTAACTTATTATTCAGACTTGCTCCGCTCAACACTTATTTAATGAAATAAGGCAACTCACCTGTGACCTGTCCTTGTCCTGTTAAGTCTGTTGTCCTCTCCATGTAAATGAAGTCAATGACGCGCAACGCGTCCTACAGAGACGTCATATGCGCCGCGGCGCTCAGGGTCGGTGTGTTTTGTCCTTAATAAAACTAAAGCGTAAATAATGCAGACCAAAACACAAAAGCAATTAACAAACACCACAGCGAGACTAAACGCAGGCAAACAGCAGCGGCAGTCAGCGTGTACAGAGAAGGAGTAAATGAATGAACACGCCTGCCAGTCGGACTCATAATATAAACATGCGCAGTGTTGGTGTTTACCTTCCTGCGTGATTACCGCACAAGACCCGCACAGAGCGCTCAGCACGTGGAGGTGAGGGCACTATAGAGCGGGATCTAAACACACAGCAAGCAGGCTGCAACTTCAAACTACAAGTTAACACACCTACCAGAGCATTGCACGGAAACACTCACAACCTGTCGCTCCCGGGCTCCTCCGTACGGCACACACACACACATATATTACACCACACTGGAAACGCGGAAGTGGGAGGTGCCGAGGTGCATCTAGCCCTACGGTAGCCAGGAGGGACATTTCATTACTGGCTGAATAAGCATGCGCGTGTGTGTGTGTTGGTAGACCCAATGCCTTCAAATGTGTGTGTAATGACCATCGTCATGTGTCTTCAAAGAAACAGAGTGACTGATGGTGATGAAATGGTGAATGTAGTCATGTATTGTAGGTGGTAGGATAAATAAAAAACAAAAATAAACAAAACACTGTTCTAAATGTGTGAACATGTATGTCTGCTTCAGTTTAGACATCTCTATACGTTATATTTAAATTATAATTATATTATAAATTAAAACTCTGTCACCACTTATTCAATATTTGGTTTATCACAGCTTAGTAGGGTCCTAAATCCAAACGGATCAGTGTTCTCCGAGTTATCTCTGTGCATCTGTGTGATGTTGAAATGGTGTTTTTGCACTAATTAATCACTGCTGTACCTTGCTTGTTGTAAAATTAACCATTAACATAGAGTGATGTCTCTTATGTTTAAAGCTGCTAGAATCAATATTTTTATATTGGATCAAATGATAAGGTGTTATATTGCTCCCAGTCACAGATGCACAGAGAATCACCAGCTTTTACGTTCCTCTCAGCTCTTTTAGCCTCTCACGGCCCACAAATTTACAACCCTGTTTCCAAAAAAGTATTTCAGATGCGTAAAAGTGTTTTACTTGTATAGTCGTGGCCAAAAGTTTTGAGAATGTAATGTAATGTAAGGTCTGGAGAGTTTCCTGGCTATGGACCCAAGGTTTTGATGTTTTGTTCCCTGAGCCACTTAGGTACCCCTTTTGCCTTATGGCAAGGTGCTCCATCATGCTGGAAAAGGCATTGTTTGTCACCAAATTGTTGGTGGATGGTTGGGAGAAGTTGCTCTCAGAGGATATTTTGGTACCATTCTTTATTCATGGCTGTGTTCTGCAGCAAAATTGTGAGTGAGCCCACTCCCTTGGCTGAAAAGCAACCCCACACATGAATAGTTTCAGGATATTTTACTGTTGGCATGACACAGGACTGATGGTAACGCTAATCTTTTTTTCTCCGGAAAAGCTTTTTTCCGGAACAACAATCGGAAAGGGGATTCATCAGAGAAAATGACTTCACCCCAGTCCTTAGTGATCCAGTCCCTGTACTTTTTGCCAAATGCCAGTCTGTCCCTGATGTTTTTCCTGGAGATAAGTGGCTTCTTTGTTGCCCTTCTTGACACCAGGCCATCCTCAAAAAGTCTTTGCCTCACTGTGCATGCAGATGCACTCACATCTGCCTGCTGCCATTCCTGAGCAAGCTCTGCACTGGTGGTGCCCCGATCCTGTAGCTGAATTGACTTTAGGAGACGGTCCTGGCACTTGCTGGACTTTCTTGGGCTCCCTGAAGCCTTCTTCCCAACAACTGAACCTCTCTCCTTGAAGTTCTTGATGATCCAATAAATGGTTGTTTTAGGTGTAATCTTATTAGCAGCAATATCCTTGCCTGTGAAACCCTTTTTGTGCAAAGCAATGATGGCTGCACGTGTTTCCTTGCAGATAACCATGGTTAACAGAGGAAGAACAATGATTTCAAGCACCACCCTCCTATTAAAGCTTCCAGTCGGTTATTCTAACTTAATCAGCATGACAGAGGTCAATCTCAATCTCAATCTCTGGCCTTGTCCTCATCAACACTCTCAACTGTGTTAACGAGAGAATCACTGACATGATGTCAGCTGGTCTTTTTGTGGCAGGGCTGAAATGCAGTGGAAATGTATTTTGGGGATTAAGTTCATTTTCATGGCAAAGAGTGACTTTGAAATTAATTACAATTCATCTGATCACTCTTTACAACATTCTGGAGTATATGCAAATTGCCGTCATAAAAACTGAGGTAGCAGATTTAGTCAGAATTAATATTTGTGTCATTCTCAAAACTTTTGGCCACGACTGTATACTGTACATGTGTGTGATTTTCAGTACAGTGATTATTTGGAATGAGTTTGGTTTCTTTAATATACTTGAGAAGAATAATAGACGTATATGCATAGTAATTCCGATGTCCCTAACGACCTCATAAAAATGTGTCCTGTCATTTGTATTGTATTGAATCATTTGGTATCTTATTGTATTATATTGCATCCTATCTAATCACATCATATCTTGTACAGGTGGTATTGATTCATATGTATTGTACTGCATCATATTGTATTATATATACATATGTATCTAATTATCACATCACATATCCTAATTGTTTTTGCGTTGTATCATAGGTATCATGTTATTTCATATCCATTTTATTCAATATATCATATTGTGTATAATATTTCTGTTTCTTGTTAATCACATCCCACTGTATTGTACTGTATTTATTTGTGTCAAATTGTACTGACATACTTAATATATAGTAGTATGCATATGTTTTGTACAATATGTCATATTTTTGAGCTCACTCTGTCAGAAGAGAATATTTTTACATTTGCCCATAATGTCAGGAGAATTGCTTCTGTACAAAGTGTCTTATTGTGAGTGTCACATGTCCGCATCACTCACCCTCATCTCCATGCCTTAAGGCAACACATATTTCCTTCACCTCTACATTTTATTACTGTACAGATCACAGCAATATCTCACAAAAAATCCACTTTCTAGCCCCCTTTTTGTATCTTTCTCTTTGGATTCATTGTAATTACTAATACAGCAATCTGTTTACTGCTGAAGATTCTCCTTTAATTAAACTATAATTCTCTGCTCTGTATGAATCAGTGACAAGCCGTCAAATAGTTATTAATTAATGAATTTATTTATTATTAATGTATCTCTGTAGCCACAGGGTTACGGTGAAAGGTCAACTGCCTCTGTGCAGAGACCTTTGTAATAAAAATGTGTGTGGTACGTTTAATGCCCCTCTGAATGATTCCCAGACCAGTTTTAGTAGTATCACTGAAGAGAAGGGTCAACTGGACAGGTGTCTGGGGAATCAGACATTGATCTGGAAGCTGTGGCTACATCTGTTTGATTCACGATGTTAGGCCTGTTGTATTGTTGAACCCACACAAATACCTGTATTAAACTGTTAGTTCCACCTGCATGACATACCGTGTGACATTGTTTCTGATAATTGTTGTGGAGAAATTGCTGGAATCAATGGTCAATGGTGAGGTCAGGAATGAAGAAGTGTTCAGAAGCCTCTGATGTCTTATGCTGTAGTATTTATTGTCGCTTGATCAAGGAGAATTAGAGACACTCTCATAGTGCATCAGAAGTGCCTGAGTCGGTCTCACATTCTGCCGAACTCGTGCTGGTGGATAGACTTTAAACCTCGAGATAACACCAACACTATACGCCCCAAATGAGACAAAGAGAATGTTTCTACCAAGGACGGTGTTATTGTCAACATATTGTAGTCTGGAGATACAGATGTCTGTTTATGTCAACGGCAAGCTTTCTATTATGTCTAAGCAGGCAGCAAGAGTCTCTTCGACCCTGGCCACCACAGTGTTGAGATAGACTGGCACCTACTGCTCCCAGTCAAAGCCAAACAATTAGTACCGCCGAGAACCTCAAGGCCCACACGTGACCTCGTGTAACCTAAGGATAGAAAATTCCATAACAATAGTGGTCCCCAGTTTGTGTCCCAGGTTTGGACGGCCTTTTGTCAAGCACTGGGGCGTATGGTCAGTCTCTGTTCTGGATTCCATTTTCAAACCAACGGTCAGAATTAAAAGATTTCATCAGGATGTGAAGTCGGCCTTGCATTGTATGGCAACATTGAACCCTGGAGTAGCCATCTTCTTTGAATCGCACATGCACACAACTCCCTGACCTCTTTGCTACTGGGGTGTCACCTTTTGAGGCTTCTATGGGTTTTCGACTTCTGCTCCCTTCACAGAAAAGTGAGTTAGCTGTTCCCTCTGTGCAGCATAATTTCCAAAGGTGCCAAAGAGTCTGGAGGAGCACCCAAGCAGCTCTTCTCCAAATCACCCACAACAACAAGCACACTATGGATCATCAGTGGACTTTTGCTGCCGATAAACAAGGTCAATCAGTTTAGTTGTCCTCCAGGAACATTCCTTCAAAGATTATAAATTCAACTGCTGTCAAACTGAAGTTACCTGGTTCTATGAGGATTCACCATGCCTTCCATGTCTCCCAATTAAACCTGGGCCTGCAGTATATGATCAACTAGGATGGTCATTCACCTGAGGAACGGTCCTGTGTGCCGTGCTCATCCTAATCTGTTAATCATCCTATACACCTACGATAGATCTTCCCAATTTACATCAACTGTCGCAGTTTTTAAACTTGGCTCATTCATGCAGAGGTTGCCAGATTGTTCAGTTACCTATATGATACTTTGCTTTCCTGTTTGTCATTTTGCAGGATCACCTTGCCTGCTTGCCCATAGTAGCTAAGCCATCATCAATTGCCAGATACTGTGACAATAAACTCAGTTTAACTGATTACCTTTCGGTCTCTGTTGCATTTGGGTTCACCTGCTTTGTCACAGCTGCCTACTGTAACAGGTCTGTTACACAAGGTTGCACTTCACAGCAGAAGTCCCAGCTGAGGGAAGGATGCCGTCACAGACCAGAATAAGGTGTCTTGCTGTAATATCTGGGAAATGCACAATTCCCTTTGTGACCGGCTTCATGTGGCATTTACATCAAAACCGCAACAGAAAAAGGTTTTGAGTTAGGATCGTTTTGAATGCATGTCAGTGTGTCTGTCTTTACGGGAACTCTTTTAAAAATCAATGAAAATGTAATGAGTTCATTCTCTTTGCATCTGAACAGAAAGTACAAGTGACAAGTACATGTGGTAAGCAAACCAATAACTTTTCTTAAAATGGATATGCAAGAACAATTTGAAGTCAGTTTCAGTCTATAAATTTGTATGTGTGGTGTGTGATTCTTTTTATTCAAATGGTGGATTTCCTGTGCAGTCAGTCAGCAGTAAGTAAGTCTTACCATACGCGGATGCAAGAGAAGAGGGGTAGTGGGCAAAGAGAAGAGAATAGAAGAACTAACAAGACTCACTTCTCAAGTCTCAACATGTTGACAGCTAAATCAATATAGATTAGTTAATACAGCTTAATTCAAAGTGATCAAGCCAAGTATATTGGAACATTAGCATACACAGTCACATAACAATGAAGCATGTGTATCGCCTGGTTCTGTCTGTACCTGCTTCAATAACGCAACAGAGAGAAGGAAATAGAAAGACTGATCGAAATTGTAAACTGCTCTGGTTACTTGTTAGGTTTTGCAACTGTTGACCACATATTCTAACTTTGTAATGTGAACCTCGTCTTGAAAGTTTAGTCATTTTCCTTTAATGGTTGAATTTTTCACTTTTTCCAGATCTTCTCCATCACTTCCTAACATTGGTAAATATTAATGAGCTGCTTACCTCACAATCGTCATGACTTAAATGATAAAATGATTGGCAGTTACCTTTTTTACACTCCTCTTAGTCCTGTCATAAACTGCTGTCCAGTGTTTGGCTGATAAGAAGTGACATTTATGGATTACTTTATGGATCTATGGTCATGAGCAAAAAAAAAAAAGCTTTTAAGGGTCATATTTTGAATCATCTGATTTTGTTTTGTCTAAATCATGTGTTTTTAATGAAGCCAAGAGCAAACATGGTACACAATCATGCTGAAGTCCCTTAAAAATACTCCCAATAGAGCACCAGAGTGCTTTTTTGAGGTCTTTGTATAAAACAAGACAAATCTCTGTTGGTATTCTATATCTGTAGGTTTTTATCATTTACCTACATCCTGTGTGTTTACATAATGACCTGATCTGAATTAAATACTTTGATACCTGTCAGCTCAGCTTCATTCCTTCATTTATTCAGAATTATGTCCCACATATCAACCTAGGAGATATTTCTTATAGTAAATGCACTCCAAAGGGCAGAGATTCAGAAATTATTTTCTGGCTATGTGTGGTTCATCTTATGCTGCACACACTGATTTATCATCTTTACAGCTGTTTGTTTACTTGACATGGGCAGATGGCTGCACATCACCTGCATTCAGCTGTGCCGACGCGGGTGCATCCACTGTCCCACAAGACTTAATTACAATGCAACACATCCAGCTCAGTGCACTCACAGAGTAAGTCTCATGCCCTAAAAGTTTGTGTTTTTCAATTATGTACTGTTTCTGCAAAAGTCTCTGTCTCCCTTCAGTTGCTACTGTGCACACTACTACTGGTGAAAGGTGGGCTAGGACAATGAAATTACAGTTCTTCCTCATTCTACTGTAAATTATATATTGTTTGCATGTGAAAACCAGTTTGGGATAAAATGATGATGATGCCATCAGACCCCAAACTCAGAACCCTGTTTTACTTTTGATTTTCTGGAAAACCATATGAATATGCTGATAACTAACATTTCCATATCATATGATAAATGTTTGGTTTTTTTAAATGATGTCATAAACATTCGTTTCCCCCTTTTCCTTTAACTATAAAGCAATTCATTTTCATGTCAAATCTTAATAGTGCCTGCCCCTCCATCCTCCCCTCCTCCATCACACCCTGGACTCAACCTGTTCCAACTTCTCTCCCTTGGGAGGCACCACAGAACTCTGTACACCAAAACGACCAGATACAAGAACAGTTTCTTCCCACGGGCCATCACTCTGATGAACAGTTAACACCAGACAGACACACAGTGTCAGGAACTGTCCCTGTGCAATAAATAACCGTGTGCATCAAACATGCGTATAGTGCATACTGTAAATTACTTATTCTTATTGTCTAAACTCAGTTTTGTTCTTTAAAACATGCAAATATCACCACTCATATAAAATCTATGTATGGTGTGCCTATATACTGTCAAAGCCACCTACCTCATGTACATTAAGCATCCTTTGCTCTCTGCACCATTGCAATATAGTTTTAGTGTCTACAAATGTAATTGTTATATATGTGTACATAAAAATGCGTATTTATTGTATTAAATCATTTGGTATCTTATAGTGCTATTGCATCCTCTCTTATGACACCATATCTTGCACAGGTGGTATTGATTCATATATATTGTACTGCATGCTGATGTTATCCCATATCATATGTATCTAATTATCATATCACATATCCTAATTGTTTTTGTGTCGTAACATAGGTATCATGTCATTTTATATCAGTTTCATGCAATTTATCATATTGTGTGTAATATTTCTGTTTCTTGTTAACATATCCCACTGTACTGTACTGTATTTATTTGTGTCAAATTGTACAGACATACTTAACATATAGTACTGTGCATATGTTTTGTACAATATGTCATATTTTTAAGCGCACCATGTCAGTAATCCTATAAAACATTCTTACATTTCCCTATAACGTCAGGAGAAACAATTAATAAACAATTAATTGCATGAATAATTAAACATTTTAATGAATATTAAAATTTTTGTCTTCAGTTATGATGTTACAGTTATGATGTACAGCTAAATTCAAATCCTAAAGTAATTTTAGTTTGACATATTTCTGATAAATTGAGATAAGACACAGACAGAGGAAGTTTCAACAACTGTACAACTACAAAAACTACAAAATATAACAATATCTGATTTTTTTTTTTTTTTTTTTTTTGTGTGGGAAACCAGAGCACCTGGAGAAAAACCCACAAAACTTGATGTTATCTTATCTTAGTCCTCCTTCTTTTTCTTCCACCTCTTTGGTTTCCTCAACCCCAGAAAGTGACGGGTTCTCTTCCAGGCAGAAGGTGGTTCTGCTGTCCTCTCTGGAAGATTTTTCTCAGCCTCTTTCTGGGATTCGAGGGCCAGTGCAGGACTGATGGTCTCCTGCTTCTCACACTGCTTCTCCTCGGTGACTTTAGCCTCCTTCGGTGGTTCGAGGGCCGCTGCAGGGCTGATGGATTCCTGCTGTTCGAACAGCATTTCCTCTTGCACTTCAGCCTCTTTTGTTGGTTCAAGGGCCTTTTGATCTCCTCCGCCATCTTTTGACGTAAGGCTTCCTGCTCTGCCTTCAAGTTGTGGATTGCACGACAGCCCTCTGACACTGAGTCTGCATGACACTTGATTTCCCTGTCAAGGGTGTCGGCCTGTTGTCTGACCGTGATGACATGGGTTTCATACTTCTGGGTAATCTCACGGATCTTGTCCATTTCTTGCTGGAGAGTCTCGTTCTTCCCTTCTCTGCATGAAGCTCAGCAGAGAAGTTTGTGTGCCTCTTGCAGCTCCTCATAAGTTGTTTGCAGGAGTTTCTTCTGCTCAAGTTCCCTCTCAAGGTCAGACCTAAGGGTGTCAGCCTGCTGTCTGACATCAATTACATCCGTTTGATAACTCAGGTTGACCACATGGAGTGACACACTCATCTTGTCTAGTTGGTCTTGGAGAGTCTTGTTCTTCTCTCTCTCCATCTGCAGTGCAGTGGTGGCTTCATCAAAGTCAGATTGCAGGTGATTCTTCTGCAAGATCTCAGTATCAAGATCATGCTGAAGGGCATCAGCCTGCTTTCTGATTTTGGGAACATCATTTTCATACCTTGCACTGAGCACTTGGAGCCGTTCCAGTTCCTCTTGGAGAAGCTTGTTCTTGTTCTTCTCTGCCTGGAACTCGTTGGTGAACTTCTCCTCGTTGATGATGTGGGCCACCTGCAGCTCCTCGTAGTCCACTTGCAAGAGTTTTTTCTTCTTCCTCTTGGTGTTGTCTCTGACCTGGTTGGCAATCTTTGCGGTGCTGAGAGTTTCTGGATCGGTGTACTTCTTCAGTCTCTCTAGCTCTCGCCTTGTCTCTTTTTCCTTGTTGATGTACATCTCTTTCAAGGATTTCTGTCTCTGCAGCTGTGCTTTTGTCTCCTCCAACAAATTCATAGGATTCCAATAAAGTAACTGTGCTGATGCTAAGTTACGCTGATTTACTGAATGCCAGGTAAAGAAAGAAATGTACATCTTTTTCAGATGTTAGGCTATCAGTAAGATGCTCAGATGTTGAAAATAATTATTTATCAAGACATCACCATGAATCAGCGACAATCAACAAAAAACACAAGCTAGTTAACTGGTATGTAAACCATTGTGTTTAGGATCACCCATCTTTCAGACAAAGATTCCTATACATTAACGATAGATGATGTTGCTCTGACTGCTAGATGTGGAAATATGCAGCTGTTTGATATCAAGTTCACCATATTAACTTTAAAAGGTGATGAAACTTTATGTTGTGTGTGATGCCACTGCCCCCAAGTAGCCAAAAATCAGGTATTGCAGATTCAAGGATTCAAGGACTCAAGGGGTTTTTTATTGTCATTTCAACCATATACACGGTACACAGTGAAACATATCTTAGGTATGTACAGTAGAGAGGTAGATATTGAATAAAACAATCAAGCAGCAGCAGGTAGACAAGGTGCAATGTGCATGGATATACGTATGTGCAAGTTCACATTTTGCTGTTTAACACTGCCTGTGGGAAGAAACTGTTTCCCATCCTGGCAGTGTTAGTCCTTAAGCTGCGGAACCTTCTTCTAGAAGGCAGCAGGGAAAACAGTCCATGGGATGGGTGAGATAGATCATCTACAATGCTCCTGGCTTTCCGCAGGCAGCGCGTGTTGTAAATGTCGGTGACAGAAGGGAGAGAGACCCCGATGATCTTTACGGCTGTCCTCACAATGTGCTGTAGGGCCTAGCGGATGGAGATGGTGCAGTTGCTGAACCACGCTGTGATGACGCTTCGGAGGATGCTCTCGGTGGTCCCTCTGTAGGTGTAACCATCACAGCTCCAGTATATACTATAACTGGAACTATTACTCTAATCTTTGAGGAATAATCAAATGTTTTCCACCTCCTTTGTGAAAGTTAGATAAACACTCTACTATGTCTGTGCATTAAGCCAGAGCCAAGGTAAAGTTAGCTAAGCTTAGCGTTAAGACTGGAAGTAGCGGGAAAAAGCTAGGCTGGCCACCTCCACTGTGCACAGAAAGACCCACCCATGCATCTAAAGCTCATTAATCAACACACTATATCTAATTTGTGTAATTTGTACACAGGCTTAAATGTTAAAACTACAATTTCTGGTGGGGAGGAGAGCTACATACTGGGACTATTTCTTGGTGAACAACAGCTGTGTGTAGCGACTGTGGGGTTGTCAGGTTTGATACAACCATGCCTTTGACATTTTGTACATTGGGTTATTTCTTAACTTTTTCTCAACAGGTTGGCTGTTTGTGTCTAAACTCAAATTGGATGTTGTACAAATGAACATAAAACCAGTCCTAAATGTTCTTCACCGTTAGGTGAGGCGTGGATAGTGTTTATAATTCAAATTTACAACACAGTTACTACATTACATTTACAATATCAAAGTATTAACAATTTCTTAAGGTAAACTTAAATATAAGCATAACTTTGGAAATGTATCATTCAAGGACAGCTGAGAAAAACAGTTGAAATGGCTGATGCTGGTATTTAACACAATATTTCATTTATGTCTGCACTAAAACAGGATTTAATCACTTTACATGTAAACAGACAATATTATAGTTTATTTATAATAAAGCTTTATGTGGGTTCATAAAAAGTGATTTTTTGTCAACCTCAAAACTGTTCTTTGAGTTATTATCACAGATTATTTGTTGTATAGTGTTATCATTCCCATATTACTGTTTAATACTTTAATAAATGGTAGTTTGAGGCAAACAGGACTGGTAGCGGTAACTATGTTTTTTTTCAAATATGTACTGTTTACATGCAAACTGGTATTCCAGAACTGTTCTGAGGTCACAGAGGTTATAAATTCCCCCTCAATACCTTCCATTTCACATGCACTTTTGAGCAAGTTGGATAGAGATATGTCTCGTGTTTCACCTTTCAAAAGAGCTACCACCATGTTTGACCGCGAACCAAAGGTTTGTTTCACAGACACACACATTTGTGCATTATTTCTGAACTGTTTTAGATCTTGTTAATGTAAAATTTGGGCATCTCTCTGGTTTGAATGACAAGTCTGTGAGACTGATCTCCATCTGACCCATGGTTTTTCTTTTGTTAACTTATGTGTTTCCTTTTTTTTCTCATTCTGAGCAGAAAAATCAAGTCCCTCCTGTACCACCTGAAGGAGATGAAAGCAAACAGCACCCCAGCTTCATTGAGAGGTAAGAAACTTAGTGACAAGAACAATAGAAACACCTGTAAGACTGTGATGCAAGTTGTGTAGGTATACTGTACTGCACAGCAGTTTAGTGAATCTATTTTCCACCTTACAACATTATTATGGTACTGTTAATCACACTGTACAAGAGTTTCTGTTTTCTCATCGTCAACTTTTAAAAATATAATCAAATTTAAAATATTCAATTGATGTGTCACTTTAAAGTCAGTGACTGAGAGATTTGTTTTTCTCCTTATAACATTTGAGCGAACGTTTGATTAATCTTTGTTTCTGGTGCTAATTGCACTTTTGTATTCTGACATTCATACCGTTAGTATGTCAAGGACAATTTATAAATGACACATTGATTAAAGCTCCCCGTCGTTACGACGGATTTCCGTCATTCAGTGTTCACAGAGGCAGCTTATACCGTAAGATCAACGTAGTGATAGCTGGTGGCTGATTTTATTGACAGATTGTCACACTCTACAGCCAATGGTATTGTTTACAGCGTGTGCGCGCGTGACCAATGACAGTGACCCGCACAGGGCGGGAGCTAAACACGGAGCGGCGCTAAAGTTTAGCTTCTTAGCTAGCACGGACTCGTAATCAATCAGTTTTTGACTGCGTCACAGAGCTGTGTTTTCGTTTTGAGACTCGGTTTGTAAAGTTTAGTCAACACGTGAAAACACCTCTGAGACGGAGAGTCTCATGTTGTGTGTTACATGTGTGAAATAATGACTTTGTCTGCATTATATCTGTGTAAACGGCTTCATTCAGCGTCTCTCCTTCCCTGCTAGCACCGTGAGTTACCATGGTTACGGGAATGCCCTGACGCTTTGATTTAGTTTTTGGTTAGCATGACGGTACAAAATCATGAATGTAGTCTGATTGTAGCTCAATGCTGAATTATTGTATTATAACATAAGTGTACGTGACAAATCTAAAGCCTCAGAGCTTCCCTTTGATTATTTGCTCTTATTGTTATTTAGTCCTGGTGCTGTTTGTATGATGGGTTTTTCTGTTAAATGATAAGAGGCTCACTTAAAACAATATCAATAATAATAATGACGATAAGAAGAAGAAGTAGAAAAATAACGTACTGAAAAGTTCTGTAGATGGTTGATTATTTGAAAGAGTAAAACTTGAGAGGTGTTAGCAGGTGTTAAGTAAAGTAACCTGTAACATGCTTCACAAATTACAAATGGGCAATATGACTTGGCTGCAGCTGAAAAAAAATCAGTCAAAAGATTTTTTTCTTTATTTTTTCTTTTTGCTTTAATCCATGTAAATGACGTCACCATGTCAGCAGTTGATAAACTCATAATCAGCTAATATTCACAGTCTGTTGTATTATGTCATGGGCACACTAAATCAACTAAATCAACACTTAAAGTTGCCTTTGCCAGTGTACGAGTGTATCTCCGCTGTTTGTAACGTTTGAATCTGTTATTTGGTCAAACATTGCTTCAGTTTGTGCAGATGTCTATTATTACTAAGTATTAGTGTTAACTAGTATTAAAGTACTAGTATTAAATATCCTCTAGATGGTTTGTTTCAAACATGAGTTGACAGTAGAATAACCAACTTGTGTTTATGTGCTTCACCAGTGTCACCGTCTCTGAAGCTCCTGCCACCAAGACCTCCGCGGGGAACCGCATAGGGAGGACTCCTGGGTGGCACACACTGTTTGATCGACCCCGGGTATGTTTTACATGAAGCGTTTCGCATGATCATTTTAGAAGTTTTTCACATTTGTATTTGGACACAAAATGTGCTCGACGCAACTTATTCTTATTCTTGATTTTGTTTTGACTTTACAGAAAAAAGAGAGAAGTCTGTCAAAGACTGATGAAGAGCGCTGATGAAGAGCGCTGCTGCAAGCGGCGGAGGTAAGGAAATCCCTTTTAATGCATCTTGGTGAAATGCTGCAGGCTCCTTTAAAACCATAACTTCACAGTTTAAACTAAACCTGCAGTAGAATAAGCAGCTGTGTTTGTCTGCAGAGTGGCCTTCTCAGATGGTCCAGCTACCACCACAGCGCCCCCACCTGAGAAGGAGCCCCAGCAAGCAAAGAAGGCGAAAAGGAAGGCTTGCTGGGAACTGTCTAGCTGTGCCCAGGTATGTTTCACACAAAGTTTCAGTGCTTCACATCAACCAGATGTTTACTAGCCTGGACAGTCAGTGGTCTTCATCGTTGTACTGACTGTGGTATTGAACAATTCGACTTTGTTTTGGTTCCTCCAGCAGAAAAGACGTCGCGTTTCTCCAGCGACTGATGCTGAACCTCAGCAGGAGGGTCCTCAGGCACATCAGCAAAGGTAACTAGACTCATTTAATGTCCCCACAATTAATTAATGTTCACTGCCTACTGGTGGTCGTGTATATTGATATATTAATTGATCATTGTACATTGTGTGTGTGTCTGTAGTGCCAAGAGTCACAACCACAGCGATCATCCCGCACAGGTTGTTGACCAACAGACCCCCAGACGTCAGCAGATCTGCAGGCTTGGGTGAGTAAATCTGCACACACTGACACAAGAATGTAATTTTCCCAGAATGTTTACAGTTACATTTTCATGAAATGAGCCCCAGTTTGTGAATGGTCACTGAAGATCAGGATGTTGATGTGTCATGTGACTTGTGTTTGTGTCAGGTTTCCAAACCCTGCCCAGATCTGCTACATGAACTCCGTCCTCCAGAGCCTGCTCACACTCACGGGGTTCATCAGAAACGTCTACTGCCAGAAGGAGGTGTGGCGTTTCACTCCTGAGGCCAAGCTGATGAGGTACAGTAGCCATACACACACATACACACACATCCTCAAGTTTCTCCACAACATAAAATAACCACAATCTTTCCCTCACCCTCTCCAGACGTTTTATGGACATTGTAAAATGTCCGTCAGTTCAAGAAGGTCCTCTCCGTCCAGGCTCCTGAGTTTGTGGACGACCGCCAGAAAGTAAGTCAGCTGCTCGATGCTTTTTACGATTAATTGTTACAGTAGGACGCCTGATGATTGCTTCTCGTCTGTGCATCGGATCAAACCTCTGTGTGTGTCTGTCTGTTCAGGATGCCCATGAGTTCCTCACGACCATCCTGCATCAGATGAGGAGTCTGGCTCCAAATCTGCAGGACGTTGCACTCTTCATGGGCAAAGGATACAGCTGCCCTGTAGAGCGCAACATGGTTTTGAAAATGAAGAACACCAGGACATGCAAAAGGTAAAACAACTCTATATACTGTATGTACTAATGTCTCTCCAGCCCTTTTCTTGCCACGTGCGACTGTATTTCAATGTGTATTGTCCCTTCAATGTGCAGGTGTGGTGTTGGATCTTCCAGAGAGGAGGAGTTCACCAACCTGTCTCTCGACCTGATTCCTGGAGGCTCAGTTGAGCTGATGCTCCAGGAGTACCAGAGGGTGAGAAGCTTGTGTTTTCTTTCGTTCACATCAACACTGTCTGCTATGAAGCCTCGTGGAACAAACAGAAATCAATTAATCAAACATTTCACACTGCTTTCATGCACACAACATAACTGACAGCATGTTGTTATGTCTGCAGGAGACAGCGTTGGACTATCGGTGTGAGTGCGGCGGCAACGCATCAAGCCAACGCTCCACGCTCAAGACCCTGCCCAGGTGAGTTAAAGTGACCCTCTAACTACAAATCATGTTTATATTTTTACGAGCCATTTTCAAATGATGAGAAGAGATCCTTAGAAGTGTTTCTGCTGCAGATCCAGGCTGCGAGTGATTCCTTTCATCCACAGTGCGCCTGATTATGTTCTGTAATCCATCCGCATTCATTTTGCTCATTTCCTGTCTACAGAGTCCTGATCCTTCATCTGAAGCGGTTCAGGTACACTCAGTACCTGCAGATGGAGAAGCTGCAAGACCCTCTCATCCTCAACAGGGATCTGATGGTGTCCTCTAGCGAGGTAAAATAATCACAACATGTGAACATGTGGACTGTGTGTGTTGGTATTTTGACTGTGTAAGGCTAACTGTTGTTATCTCTGTTTCCTCTCAGGCTGAGTGCAGGTACAGGCTGGTCAGTGTCATCAGCCATTTAGGCCAAACAGCTGACATGGGTAAGGATTTTTTTCTTTGATTTACACTTTGCTTAACATCACTTAACCAGTTAACTTAACCTCCACTTCATGTCAAACCCCTGATCAAACAGCCATCTCTCTCCGCTTAGGACACTACATCAGCGACGGGATGCACCCAGACGTTAAGCTGAATGCCGAAGGTGACCGCTGGCTCCAGTACAACGATGACCGGGTCAAAGAGACAACTGGTACCGCCATTCGCCTGAAGCGCCAGCGGACATCATACATCCTGTTTTACAGACAGGTAAGTGGCCGACACTGTGACACCGTGAACTGAAGTCAAACACACATCATCCAAACTCAGTGAGCTCACAAACAGGTTTGGTGTCTGTTTTTAGGTGTAAACCGGTCTAGCAGTCATGGTCTCCCAGCTGTCAGAAGGAAAGCTGTCTACCAGCCTCTGCCAACGACTTGCAGGCCACCTCCACCTGTACTCTCTGGTAAGAAGCTGTAGTCTGGCTCTCCACCTACCAACCTCTGCCAACAACCTGCAAGCCTTCTCCACCTGCAGATTGTGGCAACCACCTGTAGACTAGCCCTCCACCAACCAGCCTCTGCAAACAATCTGCAGGCCGCCTCTACCTGCAGTCTCTGGCAACCAGCTGTAGCCTGATCATCCACCTACCAGCCTCTGCCAGTGAACTGCAGACCTCCTCCACCTGCAGACTGTGGCAACCAGCTGTAGACTAGCCCTCCGCCTACAACCTATGCCAACACTCTGAAGGATGCCTCTACCTGCAGATTCTGGCAACAAGCTATAGCTCAGCCCTCCACCAACCAGCCTCTGCCAACAACCTGCAGGCCGCCTCCACCTGCAGGCTCTGGCAACCAGCTATAGCTTGTTCATCCACCTACCAGCCCCTGCCTACAACCTGCAAGCCTCCTCCACTTGCACATTCTGAACACAACCTCTAGCACAAGCCTCTGTCTACCAGCCTCTGCCACCGACTTGCAGTCGACCTCCACCTGCACTCTTTGGCAACAAGCTGTAGTCCGGCCCTCCACCCACCAACCTCTGCCAACAATCTACAGGCCGCCTCTACCTGCAGACTCTGGCATCCAGCTGCAGCCTGATCATCCGCCTACCAGCCTCTGCCAGTGACCTGCAGACCTCCTCCACCTGCATATTGTGGCAACCACCTGTAGACTAGCCCTCCACCTACAACCTGTGCCAGTCTGAAGGATTGCTCCACCTGCAGATTCTGGCAACAAGCTATTGCCCGGCCCTCCACCAACCAGCCTCTGCCAACAACCTGCAGGCCGCCTCCACCTGCAGACTCTGGCAACCAGCTATAGCTTGTTCATCCACCTACCAGCCCCTACCTACAACCTGAAAGCCTCCTCCACCTGCACATTCTGAACACAACCTCTAGCACAAGCCTCTGTCTACCAGCCTCTGCCACCGACTTGCAGTCCACCTCCACCTGCACTCTCTGGCAACAGGCTGTAGTCTGGCCCTCCACCCACCAACCTCTGCCAGTGACCTGCAGACCTCCTCTACCTGCAGACTCTGGCAACCAGCTGCAGCCTGATCATCCACCTACCAGCCTCTGCCAGTGACCTGCAGACCTCCTCCACCTGCAGATTGTGGCAACCACCTGTAGACTACCCTCCACCTACAACCTGTGCCACTCTGAAGGATTGCTCCACCTGCAGATTCTGGCAACAAGCTATAGCTCAGCCCTCTACCAACCAGCCTCTGCCAACAATCTGCAGGCCGCCTCCACCTGCAGACTCTGGCAACCAGCTATAGCTTGTTAATCCACCTACCAGCCCCTACCTACAACCTGAAAGCCTCCTCCACCTGCACATTCTGAACACAACCTCTAGCACAAGCCTCTGTCTACCAGCCTCTGCCACCGACTTGCAGTCCACCTCCACCTGCACTCTCTGGCAACAGGCTGTAGTCTGGCCCTCCACCCACCAACCTCTGCCAGTGACCTGCAGACCTCCTCCACCTGCAGATTGTGGCAACCAGCTATAGACTAGCCCTCCGCCTACAACCTATGCCAACACTCTGAAGGATGCCTCCACCTGCAGATTCTGGCAACAAGCTATAGCTCAGCCCTCCACCAACCAGCGTCTGCCAACAATCTGCAGGCCGCCTCCACCTGCAGACTCTGGCAACAAGCTATAGCTCAGCCCTCCACCTACCAGCCCCTGCCTACAACCTGCAAGCCTCCTCCACCTGCACATTCTGAACACAACCTCTAGCACAAGCCTCTGTCTACCAGCCTCTGCCACCGACTTGCAGTCCACCTCCATCTGCACTCTCTGGCAACAAGCTGTAGTCTGGCCCTCCACCCACCAACCTCTGCCAACAATCTGCAGGTCGCCTCTACCTGCAGACTCTGGGAACCAGCTGTGGCCTGATCATCCACCTGCAGATTGTGGCAACGACCTGTAGACTAGCCCTCCACCTACAACCTATGCCAACACTCTGAAGGATGCCTCCACCTGCAGGTTCTGGCAACAAGCTATAGCTCAGCCCTCCACCAACCAGCCTCTGCCAACAACCTGCAGGCCGCCTCCACCTGCAGACTCTGGCAACCAGCTATAGCTTGTTCATCCACCTACCAGCCCCTGCCTACAACCTGCAAGCCTCCTCCACCTGCACATTCTGAACACAACCTCTAGCACAAGCCTCTGTCTACCAGCCTCTGCCACCGACTTGCAGTCCACCTCCACCTGCACTCTCTGGCAACAAGCTGTAGTCTGGCCCTCCACCCGCCAACCTCTGCCAACAATCTGCAGGTCGCCTCTACCTGCCAGCTGTAGCCTGATTATCCACCTACCAGCCTCTGCCAGTGACCTGCAGACCTCCTCCTGCAGATTGTGGCAACCACCTGTAGACTAGCCCTCCACCTGCAACCTATGCCAACACTCTGAAGGATTGCTCCACCTGCAGATTCTGGCAACAAGCTATTGCCCGGCCCTCCACCAACCAGCCTCTGCCAACAACCTGCAGGCCGCCTCCACCTGCAGACTCTAGCAACCAGCTATAGCTTGTTCATCCACCTACCAGCCCATGCCTACCACCTGCAAGTCTCCTCCACCTGCACATTCTAAAGACAACCTCTAGCACAAGCCTCTGTCTACCAGCCTCTGCCACCGACTTGCAGTCCACCTCCACCTGCACTCTCTGACAACAAGCTGTAGTCCGGCCCTCCACCCACCAACCTCCGCCAACAATCTGCAGGCCTCCTCTACCTGCAGACTCTGGCAACAAGCTGTAGCCTGATCATCCACCTACCAGCCTCTGCCAGTGACCTGCAGACCTCCTCCACCTGCAGATTGTGGCAACCAGCTATAGACTAGCCCTCCGCCTACAATCTATGCCAACACTGTGAAGGATGTCTCCACCTGCAGATTCTGGCAACAAGCTATAGCTCAGCCCTCCACCAACCAGCGTCTGCCAACAATCTGCAGGCCGCCTCCACCTGCAGACTCTGGCAACCAGCTATAGCTTGTTCATCCACCTACCAGCCCCTGCCTACAACCTGCAAGCCTCCTCCACCTGCACATTCTGAACACAACCTCTAGCACAAGCCTCTGTCTACCAGCCTCTGCCACCGACTTGCAGTCCACCTCCACCTGCACTCTCTGGCAACAGGCTGTAGTCTGGCCCTCCACCCACCAACCTCTGCCAGTGACCTGCAGACCTCCTCCACCTGCAGATTGTGGCAACCACCTGTAGACTAGCCCTCCACCTACAACCTATGCCAACACTCTGAAGGATGCCTCCACCTGTAGATTCTGGCAACAAGCTATAGCTCAGCCCTCCACCAACCAGCCTCTGCCAACAACCTGCAGGCCGCCTCCACCTGCAGACTCTGGCAACCAGCTATAGCTTGTTCATCCACCAACCAGCCTCTGCCTGCAACCTGCAAGCCTCCTCCACCTGCACATTCTGAACACAACCTCTAGCACAAGCCTCTGTCTACCAGCCTCTGCCACCGACTTGCAGTCCACCTCCACCTGCACTCTCTGGCAACAGGCTGTAGTCTGGCCCTCCACCCACCAACCTCTGCCAACAGTCTGCAGGCCGCCTCTACCTGCAGACTCTGGCAACCAGCTGCAGCCTGATCATCCAACTACAAGCCTCTGCCAGTGACCTGCAGACCTCCTCCACCTGCAGATTGTGGCAACCAGCTATAGACTAGCCCTCCGCCTACAATCTATGCCAACACTGTGAAGGATGTCTCCACCTACAGATTCTGGCAACAAGCTATAGCTCAGCCCTCCACCAACCAGCCTCTGCCACCGACTTGCAGTTCACCTCCATCTGCACTCTCTGGCAACAAGCTGTAGTCTGGCCCTCCACCCACCAACCTCTGCCAACAATCTGCAGGTCGCCTCTACCTGCAGACTCTGGCAACCAGCTGTGGCCTGATCATCCACCTGCAGATTGTGGCAACCGCCTGTAGACTAGCCCTCCACCTACAACCTATGCCAACACTCTGAAGGATGCCTCCACCTGCAGATTCTGGCAACAAGCTATAGCTCGGCCCTCCACCAACCAGCCTCTGCCAACAACCTGCAGGCCGCCTCCACCTGCAGACTCTGGCAACCAGTTATAGCTTGTTCATCCACCTACCAGCCCCTGCCTACAACCTTCAAGCCTCCTCCACCTGCACATTCTGAACACAACCTCTAGCACAAGCCTCTGTCTACCAGCCTCTGCCACCGACTTGCAGTCCACCTCCACCTGCACTCTCTGGCAACAAACTGTAGTCCGGCCCTCCACCCACCAACCTCTGCCAACAATCTGCAGGCCTCCTCTCCCTGTAGACTCTGGCAACCAGCTGTACCCTGATCATCCACCTACCAGCCTCTGCCAGTGACCTGCAGACCTCCTCCACCTGCAGATTGTGGCAACCAGCTATAGACTAGCCCTCCACCTACAACCTATACCAACACTCTGAAGGATGCCTCCACCTGCAGATTCTGGCAACAAGCTATAGCTCAGCCCTCCACCAACCAGCCTCTGCCAACAACCTGCAGGCTGCCTCCACCTGCAGACTCTGGCAACCAGCTATAGCTTGTTCATCCACCTACCAGCCCCTGCCTACAACCTGCAAGCCTCCTCCACCTGCACATTCTGAACACAACCTCTAGCACAAGCCTCTGTCTACCAGCCTCTGCCACCGACTTGCAGTCCACCTCCACCTGCACTCTCTGGCAACAAGCTGTAGTCCGGCCCTCCACCCACCAACCTCTGCCAACAATCTGCAGACCTCCTCCACCTGCAGATTGTGGCAACCAGCTGTAGTCTAGCCCTCCATCTACAACCTATGCCAACACTGTGATGGATGTCTCCACCTGCAGATTCTGGCATCCAGCTATAGCTTCTTCATCCACCTACCAGCCCCTGCCTACAACCTGCAAGCCTCCTCCACCTGCACATTCTGAACATAACCTCTAGCACAAGCCTCTGCCTACCAGCCTCTGCCTCCGACTTGCAGTCCACCTCCACCTGCACTCTCTGGCAACAACCTGTAGTCTGGCCCTCCACCCACCAACCTCTGCCAGTGACCTGTAGACCTCGTCCACCTGCAGATTGTGGCAACCAGCTATAGACTAGCCCTCCACCTACAACCTATGCCAACACTCTGAAGGATGCCTCCACCTGCAGATTCTGGCAACAAGCTATAGCTCAGCCCTCCACCAACCAGCCTCTGCCAAAAACCTGCAGGCTGCCTCCACCTGCAGATTCTGGCAACCAGCTATAGCTTCTTCATCCACCTACCAGCCCCTGCCTACAACCTGCAAGCCTCCTCCACCTGCACATTCTGAACATAACCTCTAGCACAAGCCTCTGCCTACCAGCCTCTGCCTCCGACTTGCAGTCCACCTCCACCTGCACTCTCTGGCAACAACCTGTAGTCTGGCCCTCCACCCACCAACCTCTGCCAGTGACCTGTAGACCTCCTCCACCTGCAGATTGTGGCAACCAGCTACAGACTAGCCCTCCACCTACAACCTATGCCAACACTCTGAAGGATGCCTCCACCTGCAGATTCTGGCAACAAGCTATAGCTCAGCCCTCCACCAACCAGCCTCTGCCAACAATCTGCAGGACGTCTCCACCTGCAGACTCTGGCAACCAGCTATAGCTTGTTCATCCACCTACCAGCCCCTGCCTACAACCTGCAAGCCTCCTCCACCTGCACATTCTGAACACAACCTCTAGCACAAGCATGTGTCTACCAGCCTCTGCCACCGACTTGCAGTCCACCTCCACCTGCACTCTCTGGCAACAAGCTGTAGTCCAGCCCTCCACCCACCAACCTCCGCCAACAAGTTGTAGTCCTGCCCTCCACCCACCAACCTCTGCCAACAATCTGCAGGCCTCCTCTACCTGCAGACTCTGGCAACCAGCTGTAGCCTGATCATCCACCCACCAACCTCAACCAGTGACCTGCAGACCTCCTCCACCTGTAGATTGTGGCAACCACCTGTAGACTAGCCCTCCACCTACAACCTATGCCAACACTCTAAAGGATGCCTCCACCTGCAGATTCTGGCAACATGCTATAGCTCAGCCCTCCACCAACCAGCCTCTGCCAACAACCTGCAGACTCTGGCAACCAGCTATAGCTTGTTCATCCACCTACCAGCCCCTGCCTACAACCTGCAAGTCTCCTCCACCTGCATATTCTGAACACAACCTCTAGCACAAGCCTCTGTCTACCAGCCTCTGCCACCGACTTGCAGTCCACCTCCACCTGCACTCTCTGGCAACAAGCTGTAGTCCGGCCCTCCACCCACCAACCTCTGCCAACAATCTGCAGACCTACTCCACCTGCATATTGTGGCAACAAGCTATAGCTCAGCCCTCCACCAACCAGCCTCTGCCAACAATCCGCATGCCGCCTCCACCTGCAGACTCTGGCAACCAGCTGTAGTTTGTTCATCCACCTACCAGCCTCTGCCAACAACCTGCAAGCCGCCTCCACCTGCAGACTTTGGCAACTAGCTATAGCTTGTTCATCCACCTAACAGCCTCAATCTACAATCTGCAGATGCTGGCAACCACCTGCAGCCTTAACCTTCACCTGTAGAAATTCAGTTTAATTCAATTTAATTCAGTGTTATTTATATATCACCAAATCATAACAAAAGTTATCTCATGACACTTTGTATATAGAGGAGGTCTGGACTTTTTCAGTGAAAATTATTTACAGAGACACAACAATCCCACCAGGAGCAAGCACTTGGCAAGGAAAAACAGTAACAACAGAGATAGCAATGAAGAGACCTGCAGACCTCCTCCACCCGCAGATTGTGGCAGCCACCTGTAGACTAGCCCTCCACCTAAAACCTATGCCAACACCCTGAAGGATGCCTCCACCTGCAGATTCTGGCAACCAGCCATAACTTGTTCATCCACCTACCAGCCTCTGCCAACAGTGTGCAGGCTGACTACACCTGCAAACTCTAGCAACCAGCTGTAGCCCATTCATCCAACTATCAATCTCAATCTACAACCTGCAGATGCTGGCAACCACCTGAAACCTCCAGCTGTAGAAAGTGGCAGAAGGTTGCAGTCAAAAGCTCCACCTACAGCCTCTGCCAACAACCTCCAGGCCGCCTCCAACTGCAGACTCTGGCAACCAGCTGTAGCCTGATCATCCACCTTCAGCCTCAGCCTACAACCTGCAGGCCACCCCCACCTGCAGATAGTGGTAGGTAGTTAGTTCTTACTTGTAAGGAAATGTAAGTGACCAAACTTCACCTTCTGCTTCTGTCTGACTTGTCTGTCTCTCTCTCTGTTTTGTGTGTTGCTGGGTGTGACCTCCAGTCTCCCTCTCACCACCTGCTGCTCATCATCCAGTCATCCCTGCTATATTAAAGACTGGTTCAACCATCCAGACTGTGCCACATCGTTCGGTGTCCTTTTATGGTAATTACACAACGGCCAACCTTGTGAAACTTGTGTGCTCATTTTGTGAATCCTGTTTAACCTTGCTTTCCCTGTGCTTCAGGAAGCCCTGCCAGTCATTGATCCAGCTCAGTCCTATCTAAACACCTGCTCCTGAAGTTTTCTGCCACCACCAGCCTTGCACTCTTCTGGATCTCCACCCTTTAAGATCTCATCCAGTCACCCTGCTTCTATTATTTTGGTTGAATAAACGGTTTAAATTTATTCTATTCTGTGGTTGGTGTTTGCAGTTTGGGTCCACTACTGTTCATTATAATGATCTGCGTATATAGTGTTGTACTTTAATTAAAGCAAGGTGGAAATTAGCTGCTGGGCCTCCTATTAATGCCTTGTTCCTCATCCTCTCTGTGCAGCGTGTGCAATATTACTGTGCTAGAATACATCCTCAGGTTCGCTGTGTGATAATGTGATTAAACACAAAAATAATTCTTGAATATGCATCACCTGAGCACACTGTCAAGATCAGATTAAAACTGGATTTCTAACATAAGAACCCTGATAAGACAGGTCCTCAGTAAAACAGCACACATTAGGAGGTCTTCATCATGTTTGTTGATTTTGTGCTGAGAGCACAATCACAATGCCACAAAGTAAAGTAATCTGATGCAAGAGTTGAAGCTCAGAGGTGAAAGCTGCTTTTGAAACTCTGCTTCAAAGCTTCAACAGTCATAGCACAGAAAATACACAGAGGTGGAAATCCAAACTAAGAAAAAAAAGCAAGTCATTCGTAATTTTTCTCTGAATTCTCTGACGACATAATAAAATTGCAATAATTTGAACTGATTATTTGCCTGTTTGTGAGTGTGTATTGACAATGAAGGTCAATTTGACTCAAAAAAGAATGGAAGGGATTTTCTTTCAACACAATAGGTGGTTTAAAAAATCACAGTGAGTGATGTGAGTTGTACCACCTTAACCAGACTGAAACAAACAACAGAGGGTGTTCATAGAGCTCAGTCTGTACACATCCACACAGTCCTGAGAAGAGGTCTAATTAGACAACAAGTAGAAGGAGCTTTGTGGGTGAACCAGGCTTCACTAAATAAACCAAAGGCTCAAATATCAAACATATTGACAGACCTACAATTTTGGAATCCAGAAAAGGTTCAAGGGCTTTTAAAACCTCATCATGCCTACATTTAAGTGACAACAGACACCGCTTTGATGTATTTACACGACACATCATCTTCATCACTGCTTTTTTCTGTTCACTTTTCTTCAGGGATCAGTTGTGTTTGGGTTAGTAGAGTTAAAAAATGTTTGAACTTGGTTGGAGCAAACACCTCAGTTCGCCAGACAGACCAAATGAAACATCTCCACACAAACTGATTTCAGATGTCTGGAGCAGGATGACATTTTTAAATCGACACTTTAAGCACAAGACATCTAAGGGTTCACAGCTTGGATGGATTCATAGTTTCTTTTATATGTTCATAAAAATTTGCACCTTTAGTAAGTCATAACTCATCGTGGTATTATTGTGATTCATTTTTCAGCTCCACAATATTGTCAAAGATTTATTCTACAATATTTTGTCACTAGTGTCACGTCTAGTGAATATGTTTAATGTAACTGTATCAGGTTTGTTAGTATGTACAATGTACAAATGGTGTGGTGTGTTAAATTATTTCTGATGTGAACAAACGTTTTACTTTTTTTTTTATACCCCCACCTTGAACAACCTTGATGACGTCACGTTTAAAAACTCAAACCCCCTATGCACGAGGACAGGTGTCGCCGGGTGCCGTGGCGCGTGCCTGTAATCCAAGCTACCGGGAGGCTGAGGCTGGAGGATCGTTTGAGCTCAGGAGCTCTGAGCTGCAGCGGACTATGTCGATCGGGTGTCCGCACTAAGTTCGGTATCGATATGGTGCTCCTGGGAGATCCCGGGACCACCAGGTCGTCTAAGGAGGGGTGCACCGGCCCAGGTCGGAAACGGAGCAGGTCAAAGCCCCCGTGCCGCTCAGTAGTGGGATCGCGCCTGTGAATAGACGCTGTAGTGCAGCCTGAGTAATACAGCGGGACCCAGTCTTTTTACACTCTTTGTACTGTTCAACAAACAGCCTGGACAACACACACGGTCAATGCCAAGCTCCTTCTATGTTCAACAGCTTCATCACTGCTTTTTATTTTCTTGTTGCCATGAAAAACCTCCAGAAACCACCTGTGTTTGTTTCTCCTCCAGCGCCTCCACCTGGAGGAGAGGAGCAATGAGCAGCAGTCACAGCAGTCAATGGAACAGCACACACTCAGTAAACTAACAGGTTTTTCTGTCACTGATTCAATGAACTTCATCCAGAGGAGAACATTTTGAAAATGTTAATGTGTAAAAATGAATGATGTCTCACTGTCACACTGTTTTACTGGGACACTGGGACATTCCCTTTTTGCAGTGCTGACATAGGAATGCAACTTCTGACAGTCACCATTTTTCTTGTTATTTTCTTTGTTTACCCAAAATAGGACATCCAATTAAATGATTTCTGGGGGATTTTGGGTCTGTCCTGCTGTGTTACTTGTTCGATCTTCCCAAGTTTTCATCCCTGTGTTAACGTGATAGAAGCTGCAGAGGAAGAGAAACCATCTGGGTAATTAGGCTGTAGTGAGTTAGTTGTAGTTAGTCTGTAATGAAGAATATTATTAAATTAACTGGGTTGAGCAAGAGCAACAAAAGTCTGCTACCTGTAACAGAAGCACAGCAACTGGAATACACTTACAGCAGCATGGTAAGTTCACTTCATCTAGAAGTGAAAAATAGAAGCAAAGGTTTTATTTTAATTAGACTCTGCCTTATCGATCACCATGATCTAAATATTGGAATAATCCTCCTCCTCAGTTCTTTTTTTTTCCTTTTTTTTCGTTTATTCGGCCTACTTTTAACCCTCTGAAAATGATGGTGGATCATCTGGCTTTAACATTATTGTCTTTTTTTCAGTGTTGTATGGATTTTAAGATTGCAATGAATCTATTGATACCAAACATGTCATGTCATTTAATTGGAAAGTTGTCTTTACCACGAGGTCTGTGACCCCTCAATGATTGCTTGTAATGTTTGCTTTGCTATCAGACAAGTTCTAAAGTTAGCACCAAATTAAAAGGTTGTCTGACAGCAAGCATTGAAAATATTCTTAATATGGTGTACACCTAAACAGATATTTATTTTTCAGAGATGAGCCTTTTTATGTGGCAGAAATATATTTTTCTGCTGACCCTGTCCACAGCAGTGCATAGCTCTACTTCTCTACTGTAGCTATAAGTACCTCATACAACCCCACTTCAAAATCCCACAACTACACCTTTAAAGGTGCCATATGTAAGATTTTGAGGTATGTTTTAATTTAGCTGTATGTATACCTATATGCTATATTACTTACACTTACTTATACAATATACCACAACCCATGTAAACATACAACATGCATAATATAGATATAGTATAATATAATGTATTATATTATATTATATTATATTATATTATATTATATCTTTGGTATAGACCCAGTGTGTAATAAACGTATCGCTACTAAGCATCGGCCAATTGTCCCGCCTCCTGTCATGATAGACCAATCACAATGAAACAGCTGACCATTTGGGTCACTTGATTGGCTACTACAAACGTCATTACTATTAACACCAGGAAGTGTACGGTTTGTTGTCACTGGATGCAGGATGTGAAGCGTAGCTGCCCTTCTTTAAAAGGTTAGCGGCACACAGACACTTTTAGTTTGAACGTTGAAGCTTTGAGAACAGCATGCGTGATACATATTCACCCAAACTATTTCATATAACAGGCTGTAGCTGTTATAACTTAAGAGAAATGAAGTAATGCTGTGCCTTGCTAGCTAGCATGAGCTAATCATCCAAGGTCCAAGATAAAAAGGTCTGTGACATTTGTAGGCTAGGTGTCTCATTAAATATTGCTTTTAGATGTTTTATTGATTATTAGCAAACACATACATTATATATGTATACATACATTATATATGTATACATACATCACGTACAAAGTGACTCTAAAGACCTTTAACAAAACACAATAACATTTAACACATTCATTTAACTTTTCACATTGTTAAATAATAATAACAATAATAATGATAATATAATTTTAAGTCCTCACAATGTAAATTCCATTATAAGTAGCTCTATGATATATGAATATACTGCCTGATATCAGTATAGCTGTTTTAGAGTGGGTGTTTCTTTTAAGTGTACCCCGCTGTGTGTACACGTAATGACTGGTATTTGTGTTCTGCCATGATACAGTATGTGTCTGAAACCAGAGCACCATGGGTAACACAGAGAGCGTGGTGGTGCAGAAGCGGCTGGCCCGTTTCCGCCCCGAGGAGCGGCCTGTGGTCGAGGGGGTCTTCGACAGGCTCCAGGGCGGTGCTGGGGGCCCCTCAGCAGCAGCAGGGAAGACTCTAACGCTTGAGATGCTGCAGGTGTGACTGATAAAGCGGTGAATAGACTTTAGAATAATAAGAGTTTCCATTCTACTCACACTTATAAGAGCCGTTTGACCTGTTTTGGTCAGATTTAGTGTTTATTCAATTACTTTTTTGTTGTCTTTGCACTGCATGTTTACTCAGAGATGTATCTATTGTCTGTCAGTACATTTGTCAGGGAAAGGTCTTTTCTGTGAGTGTGTTCACCTCTTCACTTCCTCTCTCCAAGTGCTCAATGGGAAGCCTGGCACCAGACTCCATGGTGAAGAGGGTCTACCAGTGCATGTGTTGTATAGACCCTGGACAGGCAGCACCTGCAGCCTCTGGGAAGCCCAGCACCACTGCTGCGTCCGGAGTAGGTCGAGAACAATTGGTCATCTTCCTAGCAGATACCCTGCGAGGTACTGCAGAAGAACGGGCTCCTCTCGTCATGGCCATGTCCCAGCGTGGAGCAGGGCCAGCAGCAACAGTTGTCACATGTGAGCAGGTAGCAGAGGTGAGTAGAGGGTAAATTAAACAGGAGATAATGTGTCAATTTCTGTGGTATTTCTCTTTTGTCATAACCGTCCTTTTGATTCTGCTTCCTTTCACCTTTTATGGCCCCTTTGCTGTTCTACATAGTTCCTACAGGACCTGATTTCTGCTGTAGTTCAGATTCTGGTCCACAGAGGGCGTTTGCAGGGCTGGAAACCAGAGAGAATGGGTGATGGCTCCCAGGGTGTCAAACTCCTGGCAGAGCAGTTGTGTTCTGAACTCAAACCCTCAGGTAAACAGGTGATTTTGAAGGTTTTTGAACATATTAATAGTACTTAATAGTAAGGAAATGTCACTGTTGATGCTCATCTCCTCAGATCAGGGAGGTTGTGATGTTTCCTCTCTGGAGGACTGGATCTTCAGGGTCTCCCAGGTGTCCTTGTACCTAGAGATGCTGGTAGCTGAGGGCCTAAATGTGTCCCTGAGTGGCCGGCCGGCACCCACCCTGCTGCCCCCCTGCAGGGAGATGCCTTGGAAAGAGCTGAAGAGTCTGTTGGATCTTCCCACCCTCATGTTTCTGGCACCACAGGTCAGAATACAAATTCATATGACATCATGTTGGTGGTTTCGGACTGAACTTTGTTCACTCTTTCTTTGGTTGGACAGTGCAAGTAAAATTTTGGAAATTTAGACATTTGCTATAGTGCCACCATCATAATAACTGTGTCCCATGTTTCGGCATATAGATGGAACGGACTGCTGTCCAAATTTTCTGAAAGAAAGAATGATAATGAAAGGAAGATGATAAAAAGAAAAATGACAGTCAGAAAGAAAAGTGAAAGGATTAAAAAAGTACCAGCAACACCAAAAGACTTCCGCTCCACGATGCTCAGTCGCCTAATAATAACACACCGCCTGACCCCATGACTGATATCAAAAGCATCAAATATACCACTGCCTTATATAAGCAGCATGGTTCCACAGGTACACCAGTGCTTATTGTTACTGAGTAGATATTAAAGTTCTCCTCAAACTGTTTGATTCTTATCAAATCAGAGAGGCCAGGCTGCTCTCATCAGGTTTGGGAGGTATTTCAAGGAGAAAAGGGAGAACTTGTGTATCTTTTTTTTTTATTGATTTAGCCAAGGCTTTTGATACAGTTGACCATTTGATCCTCAAACCGAGGCTTTTTGATATCAGAGCAAGCAGTTGGTTGGTTCTCAAACTACCTTATGGACAGGTCCCAGTGTGTCAAGTTTGATGGTTAGTGCTCTGATGTTCTGTCTGTTCCACAGGGCTCTGTGCTTGGCCCACCTCTTTTTACTATTTTTATAAATAATTTGGATCAAGACATGAAAGACGCTGATTTTCATTTATTTGTCGATGATACAGTTATTTATTGCAGTCTGTCAACCTCAAGCTGTTGACCACTTGCAGCGTGCTTTTAATGTTGTACAGGAAACCTTGTCTCAACTGAAACTTGTTCTTAATGCTGACAAAATCAAGTGCATGTTGTTTTCTAATGCCAAGAGTAGACCACAGATATTCCTTCAGTGGTCACTCTTGAGGTAAAAGTCATTGAAAGAGTCAGCTCCTATAAATACCTTGGTATTCTAATCGATGACTCTCTGACTTTTAAAACACATGTACAGTGCTTGGTGAAAAAACTGAGGCTTAAGTTAAGTTTCTGTTTCAGAAACAAGTTGTGTTTCCCGTTTAATGTAAGAAAGAGACTTGTTGCTGCAACAGTTTTACCTATATTGGATTATGGGGACCTTTTGTACATGTGCGCCCCTGCTCAGGCATTGCATATGATTGACACAGCTTACCATGCTTCCCTCAGATTCATCACTAACTGTAAAGACTCGATTCACCGCTGTGAGCTTTATGCTAGGGTAGGATGACCTAGTTTAGGAACCCACAGGCTTTATTTATAAATGTATTATAGATCTACTCCATCTCTGCTAGTTCACATTGAAAGAAGAGATCACCATAAAAGATCACGTCATTGCACACTGACTGTGATGTTATTGGTGGATACACATGTATGTTTTTTCTCCACTTTCTTCAGGAACTGTGCAAAAAGAGAGTTGTATGTGTGAGAGGGTTTGTACTCACAGGATGACAATGACAAATACGCAAACCAAGATCTGTAACTCAAAGCACAAGCCTTGCTAACAGTGCTGACGTTAGCAAATGAGGTGATGAGAGGTTGCCTGTCTCAGCTGTTTTCTCTTTGTGCTTAATCCACAAATGGTTTGTCATTGAACTACTTGTTCTATGATGCACAAGTTTAATGTTAGACAGCTTGCACTGCACGCTTTACATACAGGAGAACACCAGTTACATGCCAATAAGAGAGTGGCCTAGCACTGGTATGATGGTGGACAGTGGTATGTGCCAGTGTAACATGAGGGACAAGCTTGGGCTTATAAACTGCATACAGCAGCAATATATCATAATAATCAGCAGTATATGGCAGCATGAATGGGTACAGTATGTCTGTAGGGAGTCATATATGACAGTGGAACATGAGTGACATGCTGTTAATAAGTGTCTTTAGCCAGTAGAGCAGCAGTGGCACCACTCAGAATCAATACATGCCACTGAAGATGCCATACCTTCAACCACATTTCCATCTCTGTGCTGCTTTATGTGTGTTCAGCCAAATGAAATATCATTTATGAATCTGAATTCTCTCAAATAACTTGGGATCGGAAACAAGCTGCGTCATATAGAT
The DNA here is from genome assembly GCA_946959425.1 of Argyrosomus regius. NCBI lineage: Eukaryota > Metazoa > Chordata > Actinopteri > Sciaenidae > Argyrosomus > Argyrosomus regius. The sequence goes on from OX336886.1 coordinate 21,937,203, forward strand.
ACCACGACTGTTGATTTGACCTATTTTCTTCTCATAACAGGAACTACCAGCACTGAGAGCTCTAGTGGAATGTTATGAACTAGACACGCAGTAAATCAAGTGGCAAGAAGAGGAACAGATTTTTTCGTTATATTTTATATGTTCAGCAGCATTGTGATCAGTTCCACCTGCGTTATTGTTATCTAGTTTTATTAAAGGTTAATACAATTCATTAGACGTCACTATGATGCCCTCAGCGACATCATAAACCATTTGCTTTGCACGTAATGAATCAAGCCATAATATAAATGTTTCCATTACTTAAGAAAGTCATCAGTGCTACCATTATTATCAGATGCTAAATGAGACTTACTGTACATGTGAAAACTATCTTTTCAAAATTCACTGAACTATTACTTTGCAACTTCCTGTCAAACAAATCAGCCATCATGGTTTTCTCATTTCCTTTAGCATTTTTACAACAAGTATAAACATTTCCAGAATTTGTTTTCACACTTTTAAAAGGAAACACTTGTCACACTACACTACACTACACTGTATTCCACAATAATGTCACAGACAAAGCATAGATGTCTTGTTTTTTGTACATTTATTTCACATCTCTGTTTGAGTCATTTTTACTAACACCAGCTACAATAAGCCTATCACTGTTACCTTCAGTAGGCAAAGTCAGGAAGTTTAGAGTCATTGGTACATGGTGTGAAGTTGTCATCCTGTAAGGGATCTTTATGTTGGGCAGGGCAGTGTATCAAATGGACACAGTGATCAGGCCATGATGCTGCGTCTCAGGTTTCACTTGAGATTTTTGTCATATTTGGTTTTGTTTGCTTATATGTACCGGTACTTGGATATGTGGCTAACAACTGTAAATACCATCCTGTTATAGAAACTGTTACTTGTAACAAGAGAACTTTCACCTTTCTCATTTTTATGTAATTTCATGGCGTTTCGGTTACCTTAACTCTACTTTAAACTGAGTCGTCAGTCAGAATAGCTGAAAACACATGCAGGACTTTCAAAACTTTAACTGTATTACTATTCATAATTACATAACACTGTGATTGTGCAACTCTGTTAATCTCCACAGTTGCCAGACAGCTACAGTGCCCCCTGGAGACTTGTGTTTTCCACACGACTGCACGGTGAGAGCTTCACCAGGATGGTGGCTGGCCTGACCAAGCGTGGGCCCACCCTGCTGCTTATCAGAGACACAAAGGGACATGTTTTTGGGGGCTTCGCCTCACACGCCTGGGAAATCAAACCACAGTTCCAAGGTGAGAGAAGAGACTAGCTCTGTCTAATCCCACAGCACTTTTATATTGTATGACTTATAGACTTAACATAACTATTATTTGAGGAATGCTGTCTTTCTTTAGTTTACCATCAGAGGACATAGTAAGCCTACACGATTCACTCTTTCATGTTAGCAAGTGAACCAATAGTACAAAGTTTGTCTGAAATATAACTCAATAAAAATTATTTTAGTTTTAATTATTGTCAATATTGGTGTAACTTATAAGCTTCCATTTACAAAAACTACAATTATACCACAGCTAACTAGCAACTAAAGTGAACTAATAAAAAGATATAAAGATCAATAACTGAGACCACATAGTGACAAAGCTTCATAGAACTCAGCCACGCAGGACTGAAGTGTGTTGTCTCTGGTAAATAACAGGTTTGGCTTTTAAATCTATAAGCTGTGGTAGAAACAGTACTTTCATGTTGGTATGAACCAGACCTCAGATTTAGTCTAATATTAAAGCGGAGATAAAAGGACACATTGAGGAAGTAATGCTACTTGTTTGAATAGTGTGGGCTGTCACTTGATTTTTGACTCAGATCTTTATAATTTGTATATTTGTCTGTGTGCAGGTGACTCCAGATGCTTCCTGTTCACTGTGTCCCCCAGCCTGAGAGTTTATACAGCAACAGGATACAACCAACACTTTATGTATCTCAACCAGAATCAGCAGACCATGCCCAACGGACTGGTGAGACCACACGAGTTCAGAACATTAACCCTGTCGCTCGTGGCCTGTAATTATCACATGGAGTTTAAAATGTGAAAATGTCTACTGGCATTGAGGTTATGTGGTATATTAGCCATTCAGGATGATTTAGAGGAGAAAACCATCACTGAACACTATGTAACAGTCAACCAGTGCCTCTAACCTGTCATGTTATGACTATACGAATATGATATATGTTTATTTACAGTTTTGTATAACGTATGCCAAACTTAGTCAAAGTGGCCCCTTTGCCCCCCTCTGCACCAACCACAGTTGAAGCCACAAGCCTAGGTCAGAACCTTGATCCACTTTCTCTTTTCCTGTACTGAGATGTTATGTGTTAGCTCATCTATGAAATACAACCAAATTTCAATGTAGCGCTGCAGTAATCACCTAAAAATGCTGCACTAGTCAATATTTTTCATTAACGATGTATCCAATAAGTACATCTGATATTAAAGTGGTTGAACATTTTCCGTAACAACTTTAATAACACAATAATTTGTAAATTTTATGTTTTCAGATTATTTTTTTGCCCCTAAGTGGGCGGCTTTAAAAGATTTTGGTAGCATTTAGAAAATTCTAATAGAAAATAAAGTAAGTGCTTGTATTCATGCACTCTGTGTCTCTTGGTGTTGGTGTTATCTTTTCTGGTCCTCAGGGTATGGGCGGTCAGCACCACTACTTTGGCCTGTGGCTGGACAGTAATTTTGGTTGTGGTCATAGCCGTGCAAGACCCAAGTGCACCACCTATGGCAGCCCTCAGCTCTCTGGAGAGGAGGACTTCACCATCGACTCAATGGAAGTGTGGGCGGTCGGAAAACCCCCAGAACCAGAAGAGGTGAGAGCACTTGTTCTTGTCTTTTTCTGCCTTCATCTGAAGCAGACAATAGAGGCACACAGGAAACAGTCTTCAGCTGTCCTACACTGCAGGCTCACAGCAGTGTTGACAGATGTTATGGTATTATGCAAGGGGCTACTGCTGCTGCAGTGGGAGACACACAGCAGGGCCATCTGCTGGGTACTCATAAACTCACAGGAGCTGGAGGAGCATTTTCATGATCTTCTTTGTGGTGTACGTTCAGACCATACAAGTTTGTCTTTTTCAAATGTTACATAATGCTGCATTCAAGTCATCCTTGGGAACTGAATCCATATATAACAAATCCACTGCCATTTTTTTTCTTAATGCAGGCATGAACATCAGGCATGTGATTAACTGTATCAACTGGACCACAAATAGAGAACCTCATTTACATTTCAGTTCTTTTACATCTTACAGCTGTTTCCTTTTAGGATAAGAAGAATTAAACTCTTGGTATTTCTGTATGTTTTCTGTTTCAGGGCGAGGAGGGACAGGGTAAGAAGAGTATCCTGGATATGGATCCAGAGGTCCAAGCGATGATGGAGATGGCAGGGAAGACTCTGCACAGTCAGGGCCTCAGGGAACCAGAGGAAGACCAGGAGCAGTGAGGGGCAACAAGGAACTAAAACCCTCTTACCTTACTGGCGCTTCTGGCCCAACTACTACTGATACAAGTCGGGAGTTTATCACCTGATATAGCTGAATAACAAGACGTGTCTCCAATATACACAGTGATATCAGATTTCTCTTTCCCTCATTCTTCTACTTAACACACCAACTGTTAAAGTCATCCTCATGACTACACTGATCAGATATTAAGCATAATATTGGCTTGGGAAAGACATAATACAGGCTAACAAAGTTTAACTACATCTAAAAGCAGCTTACTGCATAAGTTGTCTGTAAAGTTGATCTGACTCATTCACACACAGCTCAAAGACAACTTTCATCTTCAGTGTGAAAGAGACGGGAAGAGAAGAGATGTGTCATGGGTGTGTTCACACTTAACTCTACCAAGCTACACTGTTTGGTTGACAGACGACCAGCTATAGGTAGCCTCAGTCGACCAGAATGCAATGCATCCACACGATCGCTAATGAAGTGAAGTGAAATATTAGGGGGAACGAAGCACACCGCAACAGTGAAGTCACACCATAAATGATTATTTATAATAGCAAATTGATACAGTGAATTATCCTGAAGGTTTTGGTTCAAAGTATGATGGTGAATTGACACTTCCTAAGTCCCGCCCCTTTTTGCTCTGTGATCCAATCACAGTTGAGCAAGTCTCGGTCAGAACCTCACTAAACTTTCTCCTTTCCTGTACTCAGATATGCTATGTGGTAGCTCATCTAGTTTGAAAATACAACCAAGTTTTGAAGATAGCGATAAGATAAAAGCAACGCATATATATAGAGACACATCCTAAGTGAGCTAATGTTAGCAAAACGCTAGCTAACTAGCTAACTAATTTACATTCACTGTTAGGGAGCTAGTTAGTAAGCGTTTTTGCTAACGTTAACTAACTTAAGATGTGACTATGTCGTTTTTTTTTTTAACCATTATCAAAATACAGTTGTTTTGGTTGTTGACAAGCTAGCACATAGCATGTCTATGTACAGGAAAGAAAGTTGATCGAGATTCTGACCGAAGCTCGCTTGACTGTGACTGGAGCATGGGGTGAAAAGGGGTGGGACTAAGGAAGGGTCAGTTCCTATGTGCTATGTTTTACTGCTACTGTACCATTCAGGTTAAGGAGACATGATCTGTCATGAACCTGTTAGTCATTTCCTCTAGACCAGAGGTTTTCAAAAAGTTTCCTCTCAGACAAAGCCTGGGAAAAGGAATTCCCTCACGCCAGCTTAGTTTACTTGCTTAGTTTCGCTTTATTCCCGGATGTCGATGGGATCATGTTTATGTTATTAGATCCCATAGACAGTCAACAACTGAGCCACGATATCCTCATATTGCTGTTCCACATAACTCAGACTACAACAAATAAATAAAAGTGATCTGTCCAAGGGCATTTATTTATTTCTGACTCTGGGAAAACCAGAACACACACATCCAGGCTGTTATATATGATCTGCATTTGATAACTAATTAAATATTTTCACTGATCCTCCCCTGAAACTGTCTGGAGCCCCTCTGGGGAGGCCTGCTTCCCTCTTTGTAAACCTCTAGTCGGTTCACCTTCTGAGCCATCATATTTATGTGTGAACGTGTGACTAATGACAAGATCCTTCGTATTGTAAGGGGTTTAACCGAGAAGTTTAGTTATTCAGGGAATTCCTCAAGAACACAAGGATACATCAATTGCTCGTTAAAATTTGAGATATCCTACTGTAAATAATTCATCCCTCCTCAAACTGTCAGCTGTGGATGAGCTTCATAAATATAAGAGACAAAAACCTCTTCTCGTACCTGCCTGGGGGCACCTCTGAATTTTTAATTTTTAAATTTTTAAATATTAGGCTCTATGACTTGTCCACTCACATCATGGCCCAGACATTTGATAAGAGGTTGTTATTGGACCATCAAGTCAAATTGATTAATTTGATTTGTTGGCAGTAATATGGGCATCATAATGCAGTTAGAAAAATGCCTCATAGATTATCGTGTTTGAAGTAAGTGGAGGACTTTCTTTGTGTGTGTATGTGTATATTATTGCAGTGTTGCTCGAATTAAATAAGAAGGCACCTGGAGGGTGCACCTACTTTCACTTGTGTTTCTCAGTTGATTGAACTGTGGTAATTAGCTCTGTTAGTGTGTGTTCATTTGATTTGGCTGTAAAATGTTGGCAGAAACATAAACGACAAGATCTCAAGAGCTCCACTTTGACGTCTCTAATTGTACTAATACAAACACCTGCTCAGAGGCTGAAAGGCAACTCTGTATCCCCCCTCGTCTGTTCTGATATCATGCAAATGACTGAGGCAAGTTACACATGCAAATCTGCTCTATAATGTTACAGCAATTCACACAGTGGCATGAAGGACATGGCTCCATAAAGAGTGTTTATCCTTGTCTTCATTCATTTGTGTATGGAAATGATGTTATTATGCTATTCCAAGAAATGTGACCACTGTGCATACGGATCAGTGAAAGGGTTTAAGGCACTTCAAAGTTGTTGAAACACTGGAAGATTAATGGACAGATGTCATGCATTGCATATATACTTTCATATGCTATGCTACAGAATTCTCAACATTTCCTTGTTTCTCATTGCTCTGTGTTTATTTTCCTTGCTGATTTGCACACACGTTCATGCACATATTTCCATGGTTGTCATGACCGAGCTGTATTTTCCATTATTTTTAAAGGTCACGTGTGCTCAGTCCTCACTTGAACTCAATTTGCTTTACTTTCATTCAGTGGTTCTTCCTTTTTTGAGGATTTATTTAAACTCTTCAAAACCGTTCACAGCCTTTTCACACGTCAGGACAGTTATAATATCGGATTCTAAATCAGTGGCTCCCAACCACTTTGTCTTTCGATCCTATAAAATGTATAACGTTCTATTTTGTTGTCTTATTTGAATAATTTTCATGAGTCCTGAAGACATAAAGTTAACCACTACTTTATAATAACAAAAGCAGGGACGCTTTCTCTGTTACTGCTCTCCTCACCAGTATCCACTAATTGTTGTTATTTTTGTACTGAACACAACTGTCTGACAAATGCAAAACAGACATTGGTGTGGTGTATTTAAGTACATTTGCTCAAATACTGTATGACTTTGAGGTACTTATACCTGTATTTTACTGAAGTATTCACTATATTTCAGAGAATTTTCAGATTTTTTTTTACCCCCCTCACTTAGTAGAGTTAGATTGGACAGACAAGACGTAAAATATAGTTATTATGCATTGTTAAATAACCAAAACAGTGTGTAAAATAGGCTAAATGAGCAGCTACTAATATTACACTAATATAATATATATTAATATAAGTCATTCTGCAGCATTATAAATAACCTACTAAATACATTATTTGTACTTTTCCTGATACTTTTTGCACTTTTACTTTAGTAAGGTTTGAAAGCAAGATAATAAAGTAGGCTGTGTTTAAACTGTGGCAGTACTACTCTTAAGCCTATCTGAACACGTCTTTCACCACTGATTACAGATCAGAGTAAATACACACTCTTCCGCATTTTCTTTCCATCTCACTTTTTAATTGTATAACGGTGACAGTCTCCAGTGTTTAAGAATCAAATGGACAGTTAGTGTTCGTCCCTCGCTTTGAGAAGCACCTGTCACACACATGTTGATGGACTGTGTTTATACTGAGAGAGAGCGAGAGAGGCTGTAAAAGAATCGATAAAGCTCGGTCCAAAACACTCAGTTTTAGTCTCCATCCTGACAAAGTGCCAGCTCATCTGCCGATGGCACTTGCATAGTGTAGTTTGCATAGATACCGTCCTTGCTTCCGGCCTTTTTTTTTTTTTTTTTATAACTTGTAGGCTATGCCTATAATGCAAGTTAACTTTTACTTCCTTGTACACACAGATAGAGGAACTGACCGTTTTGCGGCTGGCCTTTTTGTCAACACTCTACATCCTCTCCAGCTTCATTTCATAACTTTCAAATCATGATTTGATAGAAAACAAGCGGCAACTTTGTCGAGTTCAACGCAGTCGATTTCACGTGTAAAAGGTAAGTTTGACTTTGTTATAAACTTATATATGTATATGTTTTAAGTCGGTGTTAAACCGCCTGTGGTGTGACAGACTACAGCAACAAGAGGGGAAATCCGCTTTTTGCTGGCGGCGTATCTGCTGGGCTGCAGATGACAGAAAATGATGTGTCTGACCAGGCTGCAGCTCTCCGCATGGAGTCTGAAATACCGGCTACACCGGCTCAAATGACAGACAGGAGGAGGCTTGCTTTGCTTTCGATATCTGAGGAAGAACAGGGCTGTTTGTTTCTGAAGGAACCACCTGAAAGCTTAGTTAAATAAGAAAAATGGGTTTATCCAAGTAGATGGCATAAGCAAGTGCGGTGTGGTGACACAGGGATGTAGCTTTTGTGCATCCTTATGTCACCACAAAGGTATAGAGAAGGTTTTTTTTTTTTCCTATTTATGGCTTAAATTAAACGTGCTTGAACCCAGAGTGACCACCTGTTGGGTCTATGCAGACCCATGTTGCTTATTTTTGTAAATTAACTGTACAGTTGTTAAACTTAGTTTATTCGGTAAAAATACAACAATCCTGAAATAAATCCTACTTTTATCAAGGTTAGCATGTTCAGCTTTTGTCTAAACTCTTTTACAAACTCTTCACCTTAGAGGTCGTAGTTGGCTCTGCTGATGAATAATATTGTGTTACACTGAGATATTTGTATTTTTGTAGGGGTATTTGAACCATTTGAGCATTGTGCTGTCAAGAACTGTTTAAAAAAAGCTTCTGACAAAGGTAGCGCTACTACTAACAAAACACTTGAAATGAACTTTTCTAAATGTTTTTATGTCATTTAACAATGATACAGTCAAAGGAGGAGTTACAGTAATGTAGCTACATGTCTACAAACTCTGCTTAGAGGTAGAGACGCTCATCTCTTTGGTTCAAACAGCACTTGATGGAGCCAAGGCTAGTTTGTTCGAGAGCTAACACATTTGTGGAGCGCTAACGAAGCTGCCTCTGAAAGTGGACTGTCACAGTGAGCCTAGCATAGCCATAGCTTAATTATTAATTACTGTGTTTCTTTGAATTGTAGATATTGAAATATATAGATAATTTCCACTTTCCACTGTATTTAAAAAAAAAAAAATGTTATCGCGTCATTAAAATTAGCTGGTCTAGCGTGAGTCTGTAGTGAGGTGTTTGGTGTGACTGGTCATAAATGTGACCTCTGTTTTAGCTTTTTCGTGACACAAAGCAATAGTAGTATTCATTTGGACATCACCTGCTGGATTAAAGTGTGATATTCACCCCTTTAATGTATTCTGAGAACAATATCTGGCTCTTAAGCTGCTCAGTGTTTGAATTTCTTTAGGAAGTTGGCTAGTTTTTTATTTTGTCTGTCTGCCATTTGGTGCCAGGCAACTGAAAACAGCTTCCTGCTGCTGCTGCTGCTGCTGGAAACTATGTAGACTAGAGTAAAAAAACAAAAAACAAAAACAATTAGCTAAAAGAGGCTAAAAAGCTACATTAATCATTTTTAAAAACATTCATGCAGATTTAAGTTACATTAAAATCATGTTTTGATGGTTCTAATGAACTTGAAATGAATGTTTTGATTTGTGAATATTGGTAATGCATGTGAGTATCTTCAACGTGTGCTTACTTTCTATCTAAAACCACGGTAGCCATTGTGCGGGGTTGCAGTCAGTGAACTGCGGTGAGAAAAAGTTTATCTTACAAGAATATGAAGAGTTCACTCTGTTGTCACTGTATCTACTGTATAATCCACTCTTCTGGTCTTTTCACACACGGTTTACTTTAACCAGTGAGAATTTTCTGCCTGTGTTGTATGTGTTATTTTATCTGATGCAATTTATGCAGTTTTGAACAGCCGATTGTGCCATTTAACACACAGTGCAAGCAAATGAACTTCCTATGAAATTTCCCATGAACTTATTTAGCTTAGCCAAGAGAGAAGCATGTTGGTGTGTGTGTATAGATAAGCATTCCTCTAGTGTACATGGTTGATTGTTAACAGTCTGTATCTAAGGAATATCACACCAACAAAGCAAACATGTTAAAATTCAGCACAGTGGACCATCACATCCTCGTTTCATATGGTTTTTCTGAAGCAGTGTGTTTGTGCGTGCGCGACATGAACACACATGGCTGTATTAACACAGTATTTGTGTTATGTCTCGTGGCTGCTTCAATGTGAAAATATTTGTAAGTCTAATTAAGGCTGGTCGTGGTCCCTATGGGGAAAGTCCCATCAAAGAGGTAAACGTTTCAACATGGAAAAACAGGGGAACAAGGGTGTCATAATACCAGTTAATCATTAATTTCACTACATTGCACTGAAGAGCTCTCAATAGTTTTTATGTTTCATATTTTTTTTCTACATGCATTACTGTAAATGGACATTTATACAGTAAATATACGTGCTTTCACATTTATTAATATTAAACAAGGAATTCAGCTGTCAATGCAGCTATCTACACCTTTTTTTTGATAAGAAGCATCACAGCACTTTTTCTGAAATTCCTTCAGGTATATATATTTCTTCTGAATCATATCCAGATATAAAGAATATGCCAAATGACTTGTATTGTTGCATGAGCTTGTGGGGTTTCTGTTTTGTCTATGAGTGCACAGGACTTCTCTTCCCTCTACTCTCCAAATTCCATAACACAGTTTAGTTAAATTTTAATTCAACAGAACTCTTCCTGTGGCACTAGTTTGTTTTGATATCTCTCTGGTCATTTGCAAGTTAAATATTAGGTGTTGTAGCGTACCACCTTTCGACCTACTTTCAACTGCACAAGTCTGTGCACACACTATTTCTAATCAACTTTTCTCCCAGTCCATTTGAGCCTTAAGAATTCACTGCGTCAGGAGAAGCTAAACCGTTGCCAACTTGGCGACACACAGTTGAACTTTGAACTCGGCACATTAAAGATAATGTTCATTTGAACAACCAGTTTTACTCGAGAAAAAAAACGTACTTTTCCCTTCAAAGTCACGAAGCTATACACTGGTCCAGTCCACATGGCTATATAAAATAAATAACTGGCGTAAAGAAGTGATTGTATTAAAAACAAAGGCAAGACACTGATAATAATAAAATGAACTGAGAGCAGAAAGAGAGCATGGTCACAATAAGATATGTATCTGAGCTCCAATATTTGCATCTGATATTAATACTGCTGTCGTATGTGAGGAAAAAGTGGGTGACCATTTTAATGTCCACAGAGGACACACATAAACAGTAGACAAGGGAGCATGGGGCTCAGAGTCTGTACAAGCATCTTAAATTAGTATTTTTAAAGGGTAACTCTGTTTAGGGGAATTAAGGGCATTAAATTAGTTAATTATTTTGTATGTTCTGTCGTCTTGAAGGGAACTTTCCAAAGTTTGAAAACACTGGTGATGTCACAGATATACAGTATATATTTACCTAAAGTTGATCAAATATGTGACTAGCACACTGAAGCCTTTTAAAGATGGCATTATAGGTGTTGCAATACAACGGTATTGACATTAACTGTGACATTTATAAAAAGGAATAACGATATCATGTTAATAATACACATATGATGGGGTGTCGTTTAGCTCAGTTGGTAGCATCCGGCCCATGTACAAAGGCTCAGTCCTTGCCGCGGCGGCCCAGGGTTCGATCGGACCTGTGGCTCTTTCCCGCATGTCATTCCCCGTCTCTCTCTCCCCACATTCCTGTCACTCTTCAAGCTGTCTCTATCAAATAAAGCTCAAAAAAGGGGGAAAAAAAATCTTAATAATACACATATATTCAGTAAATAATCCAGGGCCTCTTCAATCACTTCCATTAAATTAAAGATGAATTTGAAGTATTGCATTTTTCAGATTTTCTATAGATATCACAGTAATATCGGATTGTCTATTTGGCACACATTTATCACCACTTTCTTGATCCACATTCTGATGGTCCCAGTTCAAAACTATGTAGCTGATCAGTTTTTTCAATTACTCCTGTAATATGAACAAAAGTCTAAAAGTGGAGTCAGTCATACTAAAGAAATATAGTTGAATGTTGAGTCTCATTCCCAGGATGTCAAATACTGAGAAATTGGCACGAATGCCCCCTGTTGTGTTGTGTTGTGTCTCCAAGCTTTTAGAAAGGGGTTTTGAAGACATGGGACATATGATGAAGGATTTTCATACTACAGACTAAAAGTCAGGATATTTCACCCTCTGCTCTTTCAGTTTTGACCGTTCTTTTATCTTCTTTTGTGTTAAATATTACATGGATTTGAAAGCTAAGGGATGATCATAGTTGGACCAAAAAAACCTAAAAAGGATCCACCACTGTCATGTCAACACTCACACTGGTCATAAGTCACAGGATTCAGACTGCAACTAATGATTATTTGCATTATTCATTAACCTTCTGATATGTTTCTCGAATCAATCAATTGATCATCAAAAAATGTCAGAAAATAGTGAAAAAGGAGCCTCACAGTTCTCTAAAGCTCAAGGAGACGAATGTCTTGTTTTGTCCAAATGACTGAAAACATAAGAGTGAGATTGAATCACTAATGAATACTTTCTGGTTCTATCAATCAATAATCATATTAAAAAATATTCTAGTGTATATTGTTATATCTGACTATCATATTATTGTATGGTATACATAGCTGTACTTTCGTAACTTGAGAGAGATGGTGTTGCATTCTTAGTTCATGTATACCAGCAGGTGTGGTAATGTATGTGTACTGTACAGTATGAGTTTAATCATACCATACAGTACCATGGTTCCCCTGGTCCTTAAAATCCTTAAAAGTTTTTGAAAATAGACATAAAAGACATGGGTCATTGAACGTTGAAGTTCTTTTTTTTTTTTTTTTTAACTTAATGTTAGTAAACATATACGTTCCACTGTCTACATGTGTGGCTCCCAGTCTGTGAGCTTCTGTAAAGCTTGAGTATCTCAAACTATGCTGTGTTGGGTCTTTGAACATGAGGGTCTGCAAAGGTTTAAGTGATGTTAGTGCTTGTGTGTGGTTTTTTTTATTTTCTATAGTTTTGATTGTTTCTTAAGTTTCTTCATTCATCTGTAATTATTTATGAATTTCTTGAATATCTTATCTGAATTTATTCTTCTAAAATATTTATCTGCCTTTAAGTAATTCAACCACATGGATGAAATTGCAAAGCAAAAATAGAGACACTGATGGTTTGATGTACTTTCACCCACTCATCAGAACATTTGTGGGCGGTTGCTGTTTGAAGAACAATCCACACAGTGAGTAGTCATGGGTCATCACACGGCTCAGTTTGTGGACATTTTTGGAACAGGAGTCTGATTTGAGGTGATGAAGCGGAGTGGTCTAAAAATAGTGAAGAAGATCAACATCAAGGATGTTGTGTTGATGAATCAGCTGTTAGGTTAGGTTTAGGGTTTGGATTAATCATTCAGTTGATTAGCTGATGAACAGAAAATGTAGATGTCTTTTTGAACATCTAGTGAATATCTTGAGAATCCACTAATTGTTAGATTACATACATTTACTGGTGCCAGCTTCTTAAATATGATGATTTACTGTTTTTCATTGTCATATATGATAGTAACCAGAAGCAAGTTACAAAGTAACTAGAATATCTGTGGGTTTTCCACCATAGGATCTGGAAAATTACAACACAAAAACATGCACCGATTAATCTGAAATGAATGAATTAATCTGAAAAACAAGGGTTTTTACAAGGGTAAAGGGTACAAGCGCAAAGTCAGATTAAAGGAATATGAGAACACAATGAAAAGGAATGTGCATGTATGATCTGACACTCAGACACTCACCCATACAAAAGCCTATGAATTCATCTCATTTATACTGCACCAATCATACAAATATGCAGCCCAAAGCGCTTCACAGAGCAAAAAGTTAAAACAGAAATAGACAACAATGAATAGAAATTTGCAATATAAATCTATACAAAATAAATATGCCAACACATACATATGTAAGGTAAGAAACAAGACAAAGAGATTGAGTTTAAGTTAATACATCTTCAGTCTAATTTAACAACGATGATGAAACAATGATGAAATATTAAGCTTCCCTTTCAGCACTGTGTATGGGTGTATGTAGCCCAAACAAAGACATCATTATACTGAGATCATTCCATGCTGATCTCTGGATTTTCTGACTCATTCAGGCCTAAGGTTAAATTTAATTTATAGTACTGTAAGGGGAAGCTTGTTTGCAGTTGTGCTTGTGAAAAAAACCTACACAGTTTTTCAAAGCCAATGCAGGACCCATAAATTTGGCACAGGAAGATCATTTTACTCATAGGCCACTGGCTGTCATTTCAAGGTGCCAAAAGCCTTCAGCATTTTTTTTTTTTCAACCTGTCACATTATTACTTGATGGGTGAGTTTGTGGTTACTAAATATGTTCCTGTTATGCTTGAGCCTGAAACCCTGCAGACCCAGTTTGTTGACAGTGTAGTTTGCTGTACATTCACCTTGGTAGTAACACAAGAAAGGAAAATAATTGTTCATTTTAGCTGACCTTAATGTGTAAAAAGCTCTAAATATCTAAGATCTTTTGAAAGATGAGAGGAATAAAATACACCTGCAGATTGAGCCACGTGAAGGTGATTCGACTTTTCAAACCTTGTACGCTGTCAGCAGTTGTTAGTTTCCAGTGAATTAAACTAACTGTCTCGCTGTCTCAGTTGCAGAGATGGCTTCTTGGGGGCAGCAGGGCGAGATGACGGAGTACAGGAAGATTGTAATCAAACGGGACATGGAGATGGGCGTGGTCATGACCGTGTTTCGGCAGAAGGCTGAGCGACTCACTGTGCAGGTCATCATGGAGACCCGGCAGGTGGCATGGACACGCACCGCAGACAAGACTGATGGTGTCTGTGAGTATGTAGTATTTTTTCAAAACACAGTGACAAAACCTCTTCACCATTAAAAGTGAGTGGTAAGTTTTTACACAATTAGATGATTGAATTATTATGTATAGCTTTTTGTTTGTTATGCAGTACGTCTTAGATCATATGTTCGATGAACAGATTTATCATAAGCTCTGTTGTCACTTTATAGTCCTTTAAAGGTACTCTGTGGAGTTTTTCTGCCTCCAGTGAGGCTATAAAGACACGTTTTAACATGTAGGCCCCAGTTCTGTTTGTACTTTAGCTACACATCCATGTGCATTAACATCCATGCAACTTGACATGCCTTCTGGTTTCACTCTCTTTCCACTGATCAATAGCTAGTGACGGTAACGTACAAAGAATCATAGCAATGCACCCACACAGGAAGAAGAGTCCACAGTGGCAAACATGAAAGTAAACAATTCAAAATATTTTATCATTTATGAGGAAGGAAAGTACTGGTTTCAGGAAATGGGAATCAATATAATTAATGGAAGAGCTTCCGGGTCTCAAACCTGCAGCTCCAGTGGCTGCAAAAAGAAGTCTGATTGTATCGAGTTTTACAGGGAAACGACTCTACTTCTTACTGATTTATTACCTCGGCAAACAGTTTCCTCATGAGTTTATGGTCTCATCTCTCAATCATGTATCGGTCATGATGTTCATTTCCTAAATTATGGTTCCATTTAGAGTAAAATAGATGATAAAACAGGTTATGCTGTAGGGTGTGGCTATCTTGTGAAGGACAAGTCATTCTCAGTGAGTCCATCCAGCTCAACACATTAGGCTAACAAAACTGAGATCAAACTGTCCAACTAGGCAGTGCTGATTAAATATAAATAAATATTCTGTTATTGTACTGAATATTTCTCTCCTCAGGTGTTTTCAGAAACATCAAAACCAAGCGCAGCACAACTTACAGTACATCACCTGCCAGCTACAGACTCTCCAAATATGGTCTCTTCTGGCTCCAAAAAAACAAGATGGCAGTGTCCATAATGCCAGACTTGAGGCTTCAAAAATGATTGTCCATAAACCAATGGGTGACATCACAGTGGCTTTACAGGAACAGAAAGACAAGAAAACTCCACAGGACGCCTTTAATGTAACTTAAAATGACTGAACCACAATCAAGATCCCATTCCCCGTCATTGTACTGTAATAATGGCAGTAGTCTCAGAGGCAAATAAAAAACAAGTAATTAAATTCAATTCATTAATAAGTGGAAGATAGCAAGGTTGTATTATGCATTCAGCGGTACGTATGCACAGTTTTTTGTCATCTGCCATAGTTAAATATGTATAGCAGAAATCACCATGGCTGAATGGTGAACTTGTTGTGCAAGTGCTATAAGATGCAATACCTCCACTAGCCACTAGATACTTGAAATGTTTTGTTTTTAAATTTTAGTAGATGGATATATTTGAAATTGTTCTGTCAAGAAGATATTAAGGTTTAAAGAGGAGTACGTTTGGGACTGTGTTGATTTAGACGTCACCTCACGGTGGTCATGGTTTCCACTTATTTCACCTCAGCTTCACTCAGGCTCTGCATTGTTGGCCAAATTTTCATTAATACCTCTTATCTTCCAAGCCAGTCCCTTTTATGTTACATTCCTCTTTATGAGGGTGTAACATTTAGGAGGATCTATTGGCATAAATGCGATATAATATTCATATTGTCTGTCTATTGCAAATTCTCACTCGAGATCTGTAGCATGTAATTCCATGGAGCCATTTTGGAAAATCAGCTCCTTAAACATTGAGTTGTTTTTTGTTTGTCTTTTTGTCTTCAAGAAAATGTGCACCACAGTGAAATTATGATCATCATGCATAGACAACTTTCAGGTTATGTAATACACTGGCTAGCTGCTATTCTACAGTCCTATGTCCTTGGAAAGCAATACACGTGCAGGCATGTTATTGAATTAATTCAGTGCATTACCTTGCAGCTATAAGATGCAAGAAGGTTTGTGGTGTAGCTGTAATGCCTCTGTTTCACTGTGTGACACTGGTGTGCATGTTTGTGCCCATCAAAGTGTGAAAATAACCATGCCCTAAAGCGCACTAACAATGGTAGTGAGCTGAAAGTGTGTGAAACTGAAAAGAAGAACTACCTCTTGTAGTGTAAATGGCGATGCTTACTACGAAATGATGTCTTCCCCAGAAATGACGATGGACAGTAAATCACCTCATTATAATAACTGCGAGAAATGTGTGTGCTGTGTTTCAGTGGACCTGTTTGAGATCAGAGAGGTTCGTCCGGGGAGGAACTCCAAGGACTTTGAACGCTTTAAAGATGGCAAGGACAAACATGATGAAAATACCTGCTTCACAATTTTCTATGGCTCAAATTTTGTTCTCAACACCCTCAGTCTGGGAGGTGAGTTCTTTATCTGTGTGTGTTTCTAGCCTTGTGTTCAAATCACACTTATGTAGTATTCTGCTTAAGTCCCGAAATTTGTAGGCTTTGGATATGTAGGATGTTTCAAACGCCAACAACAGAAGCTTCTGAATGAAATCGTCTAGTATGCTGACTAATATCTTTCTGTCATAGAAAGTGATATCAAAAGATTTATATCAGCGTCTGTGTGGAGGAAGTGCAGAGGAAGAGACAGGATGTGGTTAGCCTAGCTTAGCACAGACTGAATGCATGGGAAAAAGAGTTACCCTGGCTCTGTTTAAAGTTAAGCTATGCATTTACACAACTTATCTTGTTTGTTTAATCCCTACGCAACCACAGTTTGTGATTTAGGAGGGAGGAACATTTTGGAACTATAAAATCAAAGGAATTTATCCATCCGCCCAGATCTCATGTTCAGCATCTGTTGCTATTGTGAGGATTGCCAAATATGGTCAGTGAGCGAGGGCTTAGGTCTCCACTATTGTATCAAACCTGGCAACTTCACTGTGATGACAATAGTGCAGGATGCTGCCCATAGCTATTGTGCCGATGTTCATCAAGAAATTGTTCAAAACTTCACCTGAAACCACAAATTGCGTTTTTTACATGTCTGTTCATGCACAGGTTTTTACACTGAATAGAACAGGCTAGCCTCTGGTCTTTATGCTAAGCTAGGCTAACCAAGTCCTAACTGTAACTGTAACTGTAATTAAGTACCTTTACCAAAATGTTAAAGTATTCTCTTAAAAGATTTACATGAAATGAAAATTATTCTGTTTCCAGGAGAGAGTTGTATACTCAGGGTTCAGAGAGTAACTTGGTAGAGCACGTTCCCCTGCTTTGCTGCCTCTCATCATCCCCTCTCTGTCCCCCTCTCTCCTCTCTCCCTTCCTGTCTGCCTGCAGCTGCACTATCAAATAAAGATGGAAAAAGCTGTTACCCATTAAAAATGGAAAGTATACGTACCAAATAAACATACTTTTCATCAAGCCATTCAGGCAGTGGCCTATAGACTTATAGTGACAGGTCTACAGGTCTACTCCCATCTTTAAATATTTCTTCAAATAAAATGTCAACAGCTGTAAGGCAGAACTTGCACTGTACTGTGCGTAATGCCATTAATTGTAATCTGTTACTCCCGACGTCTGTGCATAGTTGTCACCAATAAACTGATGTTTTGATCAGAGTAGTATAGCAGAAGCAATGAATGTGCAAGTTAGTAGTTTCATTTTAATTTCATGCTTCTCAGTTTGTCACCATTTTTCTTTTCATTACACGAAGCCCCTGAACTCTTTGCGTGCTCTTTTCTTTTGAATTTCTGAAGTGCTTTGTTGCAGTATAGATTCTGTTTACTGCACCAGGAAGTGTGTCGAAATGTCGACCGACTGTCCTCGTGCAAACAAAGAGAACTCAAAGGCAAAGTATTTCCTAAACAGCAGATCTGATGTCTGTTATGTTTTGAAAAGAAGATCCACTGCTCATCATCCCACAGCGCTGAATGTCTGTTTAGTACAGTGATACTGTCTTTGTTGCTCATTTTTCAGCTGATTGTGTAGAAGAGGCACAAAAATGGCTGATCGGACTAGAATTGCTGAGGCAAGAGACACTGGCAGCGCCGACTCCGGTTCTTATAGAGAGGTAGGCACACACACACACACACACACACACACTCACACACACACACATTCACATAGTCATTAATAATAAAGACTCATCCAGTCATTGGTCTCTCTGTGTTTTTTTTACAGTTGGCTGAGGAAGCAGATGTATTCTGTCAACCAGACGAAAAAAAACAGGTACTGTGTACATAAACATGTAGATCTGGTTACTTATGTGACACAACCTGTAAGAACTTTATTTATGATCAACATGAGTATGAGAGGACGATGCCACATGATGTCTTTTTTTGTTCCTCCCAGCATCTCCATGAAGGAGCTGAAGGCTCTGCTTCCTTTGCTCAACTACAAGGCCCCCAGCTCTCGTGTTCTCAAAGACAGATTCCAGGTACTCTTCTTCTATTCATGAAAAGTTATTGTTGTGTGTAATTAAGGATTTCTTTACTTTTCGTACATCTCTTTCTCTCAGGCCTTTGAAGCACGACTCCATGATTAAACCTACTTTAACGTTAAAGACAAAGATACAGACAAAGAAACTATTCCACAATGAGATTAACAATGTCTCCATCACTGCTTGTGTTCTGCTTTGACAGGAAGTGGGATCTAAGAAAGACCGCCTGGATTTTGAGCAGTTTCATAAATTGTACAATCATATAATGTTTGAACAGAATGAAGTGAGTCTGAATTGATCACATTAAAGTAAATATATATTGTACATACTGTATGTTTTACCAGCATTTGATTCATATTATTTTTTTTAAACTCAGATCCTTGATGAGTTCAAAAAAGAATCGTGTGCTTTTATTCTGGGGTGAGCTCGTGATTTTCTCATCTTTGCTCCATTTTATCGTCAGTGAATAAAACTCAGCCTGTAAAGATAGTCAGAGTGGTGTGACTGTGTGTTTGCTCTCTTCTATTATACAGTAACACAGATAAACCTGACGCCTCAGCAGTTCTGCTCCATGACTTCCAGCGTTTCCTCGTCTACCAGCAAAAGGTAAAACAAGCTCCGGTGAATGATTAATGCACCAGACAAGAGAGTTGTTGTTGAAACTTTGCATGTCTGACTCATTTTTTATCTGCTGCTTTGTGCCTGTCAAACAACTGATTTACCTTCAAAATGACGTGACAGTGAAACCTTTGCAATGTGATGTGGAAATTAAGGTTGAAGTTGGATTTTTGGCACAGTGTGCCAAAGTCAGTGGGCTTTGTTGGAAGGTTATAGCAGTGTGTCAGTGGCATAAAACTATAATGAGATGTCATGAAATCAAATAAGAGTGCCCAGAATTGACCCCTGCTGTAGTTGTGGCCGTGACATGATTGAGATGCAGTGACACCAGAAATTCTGACCTCAAACTTCTGTGTCTTCTGTATTTATACCCTGAATTTCTTTTTGCAAATCAGTGCTAGTTTATACAATTACTGTACAGACCAGAGAGCTTCTGTGTTATTATTTAATCTTTGGCTGCATGACACTCACATGTGCAGAAAGAATATATTGATTTCAACCAGAGAGAAACGGTCGGATTAAGCGTTCACATAGTTATTAGGAGATCAAATTTTCCTATTAAAGGGATCATCAGAGGTTTACACCACCCCTCGTTGGTTGGATAAGGATAGTCTCTTTCAACTGAAGTGGTTACATGAGGCATTTTTATTCTGATTAGATGCTAATTATTCAAATATTAGGATCAATGTAAATGCAGCCAGTCATTATGTAATAATCCTACAGATTCATCAGTGGCTTTAATATCTTTCTCTCTTCTTCTTCTTCTTCTTCTTCTTCTTCTTCTTCTTCTTCTTCTTCTTCTTCTTCTTCTGTGTCTCTTCATCTCTCAGGAAACCTGGGCCAATGATCTGAACCAGGTCAGAGAACTGATGACCACTTTCATCGACGACACCATGAGAAAAACCAACGATCCCGAGTTCACCGTCAGCGAGGTATTCTGCTCTGTGCCTGTGTGCGACAGACATAGAATATGCAAAGATGTAACAGACTGTGTGCACAGTGTTTTCATTATTCATTATTAAAACAGTCAATATGACCATTGTTTCATGGTAGGAAATAATTCTTTGCAGGGATGCAGTTAAAAGTGTTATGACAATTATGACTGTGTAGCTTGAAAAACAAAACCGAAAGCTTTTATCATTGTTAAAATGAGTCACACAAATAATGAGTGTTAACTTAAATCTGTAAGCATTTTCTTCTTCTAGTTCCTCAGTTTCCTGTTTTCCAAAGAGAACTCCATATGGGACGAGAAGTACTCAGAGATCAGCAACCTGGACATGAACAACCCTCTGTCCCATTACTGGATCAGCTCCTCACACAACACGTCAGTATGACTCCACAAAGTAGATCAAGTAACATACAGTAAATCAACAACATACATGAAACACACTCAGCATTTAAGAAGTGGATGAAACTGGTCAGTGTTCAGTTTGGAGTTTGGCGTGTAGTGACTTACAATTTTAACTGATGATCGATAATTTCAATACAATCTTGCCATAATTTAGCTACAGCGAAATGCAAGCAGATCCAAAGCTGCTTAATTCTTTTAGTTTGACTCATTCTAGGGACACAAATTTGGGATATCTTCTTCTCTGTTGATTTTAACTATTTTTTTAATGTCACCTGTGAGTCAGCCAACTTTCTGGTACAATATTAAATTGGCAAAGTGCTCCTTTAATGACTCTACTTTTAGTGACTTATAACTGATTCATAACGCTTTAGTCAACTATGTATAGAGCCATAAACATGATGACTAAAACATGAGCTCCATAGCAGAGATATGACAAAGATCTAAGTTTTGTGACATATATATCATGTAGCGTGTCTCCTGTTGTGTGTGTGTTCTTCAACAGCTACCTGACCGGTGATCAGCTTCGTAGTGAGTCGTCCACAGAGGCTTATGTCCGCTGTCTGCGTCTGGGATGCCGCTGCGTTGAATGTCAGTATATAACAGCCCCGCTGTCCTACACTTAGATCACTGATGTGTTTTATTTCACATTTAGAGCGTTACGTTAGCAGCACTGCTCTCATTTTGGACCATTGTATGTCTTATCTGTGTGCGTATGTGTGCGTGTGTGTGTGTGTGTGTGTGTTGTATGTGGTGTTGAATCTGTCCAGTGGACTGCTGGGAAGGGCCCGGGGAACCAATCATCTACCATGGCTGGACCAGGACGACCAAGATCAAGTTTGAGGATGTGGTCAAAGCTATTAATGAACACGCATTTGTCACGTCAGAGTAAGAATCACAAAAAAATACTGCTACTATGTCTGTGATTTTATGACACACACACGCACACACACACACACACGTGGCTGTGGTTGTACTGGGCAGAATCCAGGTCTGAATGTCTAGGCAGGTAAAGTGAAACAAGAAGAAGGAACAGAGAGATGACAGAGAGGATAGAGGAAATCCAAAGGATGAGAGCTGGCTGATGAGCTTTGTTGATGGTGAGACGGGCAGGCAGATAAGTCTCACTGGCAGACAAACAAATGAACTAGACTGGCACAAAATAAATTAGCTTCTAAGCAGGACACAGAGAGAAACTGTGAGTAGGACTACGATCCAGTGAGGACCGGAAGTTTGAGTTTGTTCCACTTTGATTTCACATTTGAACATTTTTTGGTTCCTGGCATTTTGTGAACTGTTTTTTGACAAAAGAGAAGGTTGTTACAGCCCTTGATGCTCTTGTTTCTCTTCTTGTCATATTTCTCAAACACATCTTGATAACAGCGCCTCTCTCTCTCTCTCAGTTTCCCAGTGATCCTCTCCATAGAGGAGCATTGCCCTTTAGATCAGCAGCGTCAGATGGCTCGTATCTTCAAAGAAGTGTTCGGAGACAAACTGTTGACTGAACCCGTGGAGCAGATGGCTGAGCAGCTGCCTTCACCCACACAGCTGAAAGGCAAGATCATACTCAAGGTAATGTGTGCATACGGATGTGTCATTGGAAGTGTTACATCACTGAGGAAATGTTTTGTTTTGTTGTGTTCTCACTACTAATGGCTGTGACTGTGCTCCCCTTGTTGTCTTTGTGCAGCACAAGAAGCTCAGTGTGGAAGGAGGAGGAATCAGTAAAGACTTCAGGAAGGGGCAGAAACAGGGAGACCTGGAGATCTGGGACCCAGTGGACCAGGTACTGACAGAGGGGCCTGTATAAAAAAAAAAAACAAGTTCAACTGCTTTATGATCAAGCTGGTTATCAACTAATTTAGTTGTCTCTGGGTTTTCCTGTTTGGCTTTAAGTATGTTCACGTAAAAGAGGTTTAAATTACAAAGCAACAAAACCATAAGTGAAGTATTTAATGTGACATGATGTGAAACCGTAACATCTGCGAGGAAAAACAACATATATATACACAATTGTCAGTTTTGTCTGTGGACTCATCGACTGATATAGACAAAAAATCAGCTTCTTTTAGTTCTTCTAAGTGTTGTCTGTAGGTAGAATCCATGTGAATAGCTGAATGTCAGACGGGAGTACATTTTTCATAACAGATGCCACGTTAGTTTTAAGTTGTCAAGTCTATTTCATTCTCTACCAAGATCCAACATACACAAAAGGAAGCTGCTGTAGCTCTTTCGTTTCGTTTGGGTGTGACAGCATTAGGGTATTACTGCTCTGATCAATCGACGCTGCAATCAAACCATAATCACTTCACCGTCCCTCTTTTGTGTTCCCTGTACAGAGTTGGTGTAGAGGCAATAAAATAAACAAGTATTAGACATTCCAGGCTGGATTAGTGAAATAGGAATTTTGCTGTTTCAATCCACTCACCTGCACCTGATTTGTGTTGGTACCTCTGTGTAAATGTGGGAGAGGATGTGTGTTATAGTCAGTGTGTCTGTGATAGTTATGTGATGCAGTGCAGTTTGGTATCAACCATCCTGCTCAGATTTGTACTGTGCTGGAAGGAAAGAAACCTCCAACCAGTCCAAAAACAAAACTTTGTATAATATATGAAGACTTCTATTGGTTTCACTAAGATTCCCCAGTTATGTTTCTCTGATCACTTTTTAGAACCACAAACACAGATCTGTAAGTTAGAGTTATTTTAGCTGCAGCAGTAATAGTAGCAGAAGTAGCTGCAGTTTTATACCTCTGCTGATCCATGACTATGTTGTGCGTGACGCAGGACGTAAAGACACACTGACCACTCGGTGTAGCAGCAACAGCACTGACCAAAGCTGACTGTGTCCCCTGAGTCCGTGCTTGAAACACAGAAAGTCTGCCGGCAGTCACTAGAAGCACATTTACGGCTGTTTGATAAAGTTTCTGTGTGGTACCTGTGTAAGCTAAGCTAGCAGCTCAGAGAGGTTGATAAGAGTCTCTCTGGTATTTTTTGTGTCAGTGGTTGAGTGTTGAGCGTCGCCCTGCTGCTTATCACGGGGTCATCATCAAGGGAAGTAATCTGGTGGTGCTTCTAGAGAACATCAAAAGGACAAGTCTGAACTATAGCGCCAAAATAGAAAAGGCAGACGGTTAGCAAAAAATTGTTTGAATCGTGTGTGTTGAGCCATTTTCAATTAAAAAATTGTAATATTCAGACCAGCATATATGTGTTTCATTCCAAGGATTTAGTGGCATCTGTAGTTGCTGAATGCAACCCCTTCCTAGCATGAAGAAACTATAGGGACCATTAAATGCTTGAAAAGCCCAAAAACAGCCCTGTCTAGAGTCAGTGTTTAGTTTAGTTTGTCCGTTCTGGGCTACTGTAGAAACAAGGCGGTTCAACATGGTGGACTCTGGAAGAGGACCTGCCACATCTGTAGATATAAAAGGTTCATACTAAGGTAACAAAACAAAAATAAAACAAAAACAGGTGATTATACACTGATGAAAACATAGTTATGAATATTGTATTCCATTCCTGCCATTTTCTGTAAATCGTGCCCCTTAAATCTGACACACTGGACCTTTAAGTGTGCACAGAGAAAACCCGCTGCGCTGCCAAGACTTTGAACTGCGCCTCACGGACGCTGTGCCTCAACCCAACCCACATCTACATGAAGGGTTTGTCATATATGAACCAAGATGAGTCTGATACATCACAGGGAACTGGATAAACTGCTTTCATGCAAGCAAACTGTTCTAACTGACAGTTGTAGTGTCAGAGTTTCTCTTTAAACTTCAGTGAGTAATTTCAGAATTCAGACGATTACATTTTGGTCTGAAAAGTTTGAGCAGCTTGTTTGCATGTGAAGTTAACATGTAAATTTTCATTTCCCTTTCTTAGCGGTGGAACAAGCACTACTGTGTGATTTCTGATGACAAGCTGTACTATGCAGAGGAGTACGAGCAGGAGGAAAAAGATATCATAAAGGTAAAAGAGAGGGAGAAAAGTTTAAGTGTGCAGAACGTCCACGGTTAAAATTGTGTCATAAAGATCATCAATCCATGATCTTACACTTTGGTTGTGTTGTCATAAAACAAATGTGTATGTGTTATTCTTGTCTTTCACAGTATCAAGACCTGCACACTTCAGAGCCGTGGTTTCACGGTCGCATGAAGGAGGGAAGGCTGATGGCCGAGCGACTGATCCATGATTACTGCGCAGAGACCGGGGGAAGAGATGGCACCTTCTTGGTCCGAGAGAGTGATACTTATGTCACAGACTTCACCCTCTCCTTCTGGTACCCATATCTAAGTTTTTATTGCTTTTAAATTATACAAATTGTGTAATATATTTTAAGGAACTATATTTATCTTTAACGCACGACGCACACACTTCTGCATGTATTTCAGGCGCAGTGGGAGGGTCCAGCACTGTCGCATTCGCTCGGGTTCAGAGGGGACATACACTTTCTACTTCCTGACGCCAAACCTGCACTTTCCCAGCGTGTACACCCTGATTCAGCACTACAGAGAAAACCCGCTGCGCTGCCAAGACTTTGAACTGCGCCTCACGGACGCTGTGCCTCAACCCAACCCACATCTACATGAAGGGTTTGTCATATATGAACCAACATGAGTCTGATACATCACAGGGAACTGGATAAACTGCTTTCATGCAAGCAAACTATTCTAACTGACAGTTGTAGTGTCAGAGTTTCTATAGTTAAATCTTCAGTAATAGTACAGAACAATATAAGCGTAGAAATCTGTTTAAATTCTGAATAAATGAGCCTGTGGCCTCACTCTCACTACTCACTTTGCATCAGTTTTAGCCACTCATTTAAATGTCCAGCTAAGTTTAGCAGTTCCTCTAAACTTTTAGCTGACCGTCACGTCAGTGTTTATCCTTCAGGTTTACAGATTTTTTTCATACTTGAACTATAACAGAATAATGCATCCACAAGTGTTAAAATAATGATAATTATTATTCAAATTAGTATTATTAAGGGCTCTCCAACAGACACATGACTCAAGACATTTAGTCCAAGTCTCAAACATGTCCCAAGTCATTTTTTCTCAGAGAAGTTAAGTGAAATCACAGGTTGTGTTACAACACACCTGCGGACAGACGTCCGCACCTGCGGACAGACGTGTGAATCAAGCTTAGAATGGTTGTTTCTGGGTCAGTAGGAAGATCATGCTGGTAAACATTGCAGTAACAACAAAAAAACCTCTGACCAAAGTATGTGGAGTCTGGTAAAGAACCAACACATATGAGCCAGTGTCCCATCAGATTGTTTGCATTTAATACAGAGTGGCACTAAGAAAGGATAGGGAGTCTGTGTATGACCTAATAATGGATTAACTGATGCCTTGAGTTAATTGAGCAGGAATGTATAGTCTGAAGACATTTAGTCCGTGCATCCTCTTAAATTACCACACCAAATTCACTCTCTCAGACGTCCTCAGGTGCTGTGTAGATGGAACATGGAGTCTTACCTGTGTACACATTTACAAATTTAGAGACCAATCGTATTTTAAATCATCTTCACACACATACATAATGTAACTGTCATTGTGTGTGTGTGTGTGTGTGTGTGTGTGTGTGTGTGTGTGTGTGTTGTGCAGGTGGTTCTACAGTAATCTGAGCAGAGGTCAGGCCGAGGATTACCTGCTGAGGATTCCCAGAGATGGAGCTTTCCTCATCCGACAGAGAGAAGGAGAACTCGACTCCTTCGCCATCACATTCAGGTACAGTGACGCTCATGACTTTATTTCTCTTTTCCTGCTTTGTGTGTGTTTTTTTTTTCTACTAATCAAGTTCTCTCTCTCTTTCAGAGGTGATGGTAAGGTTAAACACTGCCGAATCCAGAAGGAGGGCAACAAGTACCTGCTGGGAACAACTACAGAGTTTGAGAGCCTAGTGGAACTGGTCAACTACTTCAAGAAGAAGCCGCTGTATCGGAAGATCAAGCTACGTTACCCAGTCACCCTTGAGATGGTGGACCGCTTCAGCACAGTGAGTTACTGTAGGACACATACCAAGGCCGGAGAAAATGTAGAGAATCCCCACAGTGAAAAACTGAGACATGAACACACATATTTTATCAAAATGTTTGACATGCCGATGTATGTCCGTTATGTTTATCATCACCATCTTAGTTTAGTGTGTTACCATGCTGACATTTGTTAATACCACTGAACACAAAGTGCAGCTGATGTCAGTAGTTTTGCTGAAAGGTTTTGACTTGATGATGATTAGAAGAAAAATGACAAATTACAATTGTTAGAGTTCATTGTGAAGGGGACGTGAATGGCTGAACCAAACTTCATAGCAATCCATCTAATAGTTGGCGAGACATTTCCTTCTTAACTGTCAAGTAGTAGTTAAAAAAAACAAAAGAAACATGGCTTTTGATGTCTTCAGAGCATTTGTATTTACATGTTGTGCTAACAGTACATTATGCTTCACAGGAGAAAGGATGTGCCTCTCTGTACGAGATGAAGACATACGTGGAACCCAACGAGATTGAACCAACGCTGGTGTGTATACATGACTATACCTTGATCTTGTGTAATCTCCTTTGATAAATATATTCATGACTGTGTGTGTGTTCGTCTCCTTTAGCCTCAAAATACAGTTAAGGCTGTGTATGGCTACCAAGCTAAAAGGCCAGATGAGCTCAGCTTCTGTAAAGGAGCTTTGATACACAATGTATCAAAGGAGAATGATGGATGGTGAGTCCACACACACACAAACACGGGTAAGAACAGGATATATCAAGGATTGGTAATGAGTCTTTGTCATATTTTAGGGATTAGTCACTCTGCATACATATATGCATAGATTATTAGCATTAGAACAAACAGGATGGTTCATAGCCCTCTACGCTCTACAGGTGGAAAGGTGACCACGGTGGAAAGGTGCAGCTGTTCTTCCCATCTAATTATGTGGAGGAAGTGTCCAACAATGCCAAACCTGAGACCAAAGAACAGGTGAGCATTCGAGTTAAGATCATAATTTAACTCAAAGTTAATCAGCCTAAAGATTGACTGGAATAACGTATGTGTGTGTTTTGTGTGTGTTACAACAGGACATGGAAGACAATCCATTAGGTGAACTATGTAAAGGTGTTGTGGACATCTCCAAGTGCACCGTCCAAAACTGTGAGTTATTCTAGTGTCTGATGCTTGACATTGGCACACCTGATACGCTGATGATACTTTTCCTTATAGTTACAACTAATTAACCAAGCAACAAAAAGTAAACAAATGTTAAAATTACTGCAGGGGGGACTGTTGGCTAAACCAGTGTCAGATAAATGTGACCATTTCAATTAACCAACAGGTCTAAAGCCATCCGGTTTTTATCTTAACGCTCCGATGTTCATGACCCTTAAAACAAAAAGAAGAAAAAACGTTTCGTTCTTTCGCTGCTGCATTGCTTAATTTCCTGACACTACTACCACAATCTGTCAATCAGCAGAGCAGCATGAAACCATTCAGTGTGTATTTTGTCATCTCTGTGCTTGTGCATGTACTCGTCAGTTTCCTCTTTTGTGTGTATCTTGTGCACATGTAACTGGTCATAAACCCCAAAGGCGTTTTGCCTTCATTGCATAGGTCACAGTTGAAATGCAGACAGCACTATGGATACCTTTAAAGTTTACAACATTATATATTGGGGAAAACTGTGCGAGCCTCACACTGCTTTCCAATTAACATGATTTTTACATGAAACACCATTCTAATCATCATTAAATGCTAATATAGAAAAGTCAAGGGACTGAATCCAAAATTCAGAATGGGATAGGAACATGTACTGCCTATAAAGATATGGAATTTGTGCATCCTTTGCCATCCCTCACTGTGCTCCCTTTCCTCCCTCCTTGTTTCTAGTGAAGAATGGTAAATATATGAAGCCCCACGTGTTGATTCTGCAGGACATGGAGCAGGACAGTCTACAGTTTGACCTATCAGCAGGCTCTCTGGAGGAGTTGTTTGAATGGTACCAGTTGGCCTGGGACATTACTCAGAGAGAGATGAGCAAGCAGTACAACAGGGTACAAGAGGTCAGTATCTCACAGACATGTGACTCGAGTCATTTCATCTAAGTCTCATGCATGTCCAAAATCATTTTTTTCTTGAACAAGAAGTCAAGTTGAGTCCTCGGCTGAGATATGTCAAGTCCCAAGTCAAGTCACCCTAAAATACTGCAGGCAAACCTACAGTACCCGGTCTTTATGAATAGAAAAGACAAGCTATTATTACTTGTTATGATATTATTGGCCAATGTATCTAACCTGTTAAAAAAATATGACAATGAATCAAAATTAATTAGAATTATTGATATTCAGTGAAATAAATGTAAACAAACAAAAAGCAAGTAACTTTATAAAATCTTATTTATTTGTTAATTTCCAGACCATCATGTAGCTTCATGAGGAGATTGACTGACAGTGTAGTTATCCAATTATGGCAATGCCATTCCTGGTCTACCATGTAACATTACATAGACCAATCATTTCAACCACTGTGTCTTAAGTCTTTAACTTCCAAGTCCTTGCTTTGTGCTTTGATGACAACTTTGCACACTCTTGGCATTCCTTCAGTCAGCTTCACTAAACCTAAGAACAGTATACTGTATACTGTATAACCGCAATGGAGCTGTTTCACTGGTGGTCTGTCAGCATCATTGTGCAAACAGGAAGTGGTTGTTTTTCTGTCCAATCTCAGATCAGACAGCAGGAGGAAGTGGAGAAGAAAGCAGAGGTTGCCATGGAGATGTCGGACCTGGTGGTCTACTGTCAGCCACGCAGCAAGGAAAAAGATCGATTTGGTAAACACATGCAGACGCATATACTGCACACATAAGTCTCAGTCTCACCTTTGTAACCTGTACCTCAGTTCATGTCTGACTCGAGACCATCTTGCTTGATGGAATCACACTCTGGTAATTCTTAAAACTGGAGTGAATGGTGTGATTGCCTCCACATAGGTAAGTTTGAGACAGTAAATTGTCTCATTATTAGGCCAAATTTCTATAGCAATAAACATTACACTCACCAACTGTGTATAATTAGCATCTGATTCAGGGCACAATTCTCTGCCAGTTACATTATTTGAATGTCCTTGAATATTATATAAAGGCGCAGCTAAACACATCTGTCTGTTAAAGAATCAATCAAACAAGTGTAGAGTCATTCAGGAGTCAGTTTGCCAGCCATCAGAAGACAAAACAACTATCAGTATTATGTTCAAATGAAACCTCCTGGCAGGAGTAAAACAAAAAACTTAGAGTAGATCATTTTGATAGTTTAATCCAGAAAGATTTAATTCTTTAAAAAGTGGCTTTAAAAAGGTTTGAATGTAAACTAGCCAGACTAGCTGTTTCCCTCTGCATGCAGTCTCCAGTCTCAGTCATCCAAGCTGACTAACTCTTCCCAGTAGATTAATATTTACTGTCCTGAGATGGCCGTATCAATCTTCTCATATATATACACTGTTCACTATTCAAACTTGGGCGACAGTATACTATAAGTAATACTTTAGTATTCCTTCAAACAATTACATAAGATCTAATACTCAAGTAAATGCTATTTCCTACTGCATAACATCAACAAATCAATATTACATTACTTATAAACCTACCTAGTAATATAGTTTACAGGTACTGAGCTTACAGGTGAGAAAATCATGTATTTGACTTTGCAGTGAAGCTATGATGAGTTGTTGTTTGTTCTCCTCAACAGTCCTTTAATATATATGAAAAGCTGCGTTTTTAGCCGTGACATTTAATATTTCATCTCTAATATGAAGTTCCAAATTCCAATTGTTCCGAATTTTGTGAGCCAGTTATGGTGTATTGCAGAAATTGGTCAGAAACTTCATGTAAATGCAGACTGTTATACTCACTACCTCCAGTGTGCATTGTGCAGCTACACCTCCTACTTGTAGAGGAAAAACTGAATGTTTTGACCGCAACTTATTCAGTGAGGATCTACTTTCACTGTTCTTAGACCACAATTCAGAGGTTCTTTAACAAACAGGATGTGACCAAAGGGGAAAGATCTAAAGACTAGACAGCTTCCTGTGTTACACAAATCTAAATTTGGAGTTTCTCTGAATTATACATAACCATACATCCACACCGCAACTTGATTATTCTGGCATGTTAGTTGCACTTAATTACACGAGTCACTTATTTCTATCATATCATTAATTTAGTCTAAAACGTCTAAAACACTCACTATCTTAATCATTAAGTGGATATCAGGTTGTGTCATCATAAATCTAGTAAGGTTGCTGTTTCTCTAACCCTGACCTAATGTAACCCTTAAGCCGCCTTTAACGTGTTAACACTGAAGGTGCTAGCTGCTGATGTTATAAACATCACCTCACTTTTATTGCTCACTGAGGTGAGGTAGCTGATGGATATAGATGCAGGTAGTAATGACTGTGCAGAACATGTTGTTAGCTGGTTGCTGTGAGTAAGCGTGCTGTTAGTGTTGTGGAGAGTTTTATCCATCAATGGTCAGTTTAGTCAGTGGAGAGAAAGTGCACAGGAGTCCAAGATGTCTTCTGCTGAAACGTTTATTGAAGTTAGTTTAAGGAGAATGGAGGATTTATCAATATGATGGGTCCAGTTCAACAAAACACCAGTTATTGTGAGGGTGCCCACTTAATGACCTTGTCGTCTTCGGTCAAGGGACATGATTTATGTATGGGAAAGTTTCTCATAGAAGAGGGGATGCTTATTGTAAGGCTTGTGGAACAAGTCTCAACTACTGAGCAGGTCATGGTATTAAGATCAAACTGTCTTTCAAGCCAGTAGGGCCCTCTAATGTAGTTTATCCTCAGTAGATAGAAGGTAGATATAAGGGCAGGTATCTCCTCTTTGCTTGGGTGAATGTGGGATTTAAGCTAACTAGCAACAACCAGCTAACAACATGTTAACTAAAGATATTCAATACAAACATAAAGTATCCACAGTTTCTGTCTTGTTCTTTGGTTCGTTGATATGTGGTGGTTGTCTCTGTGCCTCTCAAATCACAGCTCTTTTCTTTGTCTTTAGACAGCTACAGTTACAAAGAGATACGCTCCTTCGTGGAGAACAAGATGCCGGGAAAGAGTCGCACCAGAGACTTCCTGCAGTACAACCGCAAAGCTCTGAGTCGAATCTACCCAAAAGGTCAGCGTGTGGAGTCCTCCAACTATGACCCTTACCCACTGTGGGCTGTTGGCTGTCACATGGTGGCTCTCAACTTCCAGACTGCAGGTACAGTAGTTTATCTGAGCCCAATGAAAGGACAGCTGTGGAGGAAAATGTTGGAGAGCTTATACAATACTCTTGTCTATCCATCCATTTCTGTGTATTAGAGATTGGTTACACGAGCTCCATCTGTGACTCTGTGACCTGTGCTTTTCCTACTGTCACAAGTCGGTGTCAGTGAAATAGCCCTTTGGACAAACAACAGTGACAATCCATTATATAGTCACTGGAGATTGACAAAAGAAAGAGAAAATGAAAGGCCAGGGGGAAGAATGGTAGTCCTGATGTGGGAAAGGAGGATGAGGAGAGGCAGAGCAGACAGTACTTGCTGGTGTTTGATCTGGATTCATGTAACCAGCTGCTGTAACCAGTTTATTTCCATCATGCCTTCGTGTTTCACTTAGATTTTCAATGTGATGTGTCCAAACAGATAAGTACACCCAGTTGAACAGCGCCCTCTTCAGTCTGAATGGACGTACAGGTTATGTGTTGCAGCCGGAGCTCATGCGTTATGATAGCTACGACCCTCAGCAGGAGAAGAAGGTCAAGTACAACATTGTGGTTAGGGTACGTCTGTACACAAACACACACACACATTTAAAGTCTGTGTAAAGGCTTAGATCTGAGATTTCTTTCAAAATACAATTAATATGTTGGAAAATGGTTGCTGAAAACATGTGAAAAGACTTTAAATGACATATCACTGAAACGTGGAGTTAGAGGTTAAAACTGTTTTTCACCAGTTTTCAGTTCAGGATTTTTTGGGCGGCTTCATTTACAGTGTATAAGTTTATAGCACCAATCTCCTGTCTCCTGCAGGTAATTGCTGCCAGACACCTTCCTAAGCCCGGCCGCAGCATTGCCAGCCCATTCGTGGAGGTCGAGCTGTGCGGATACACAGAAGAGAAGTTCAAGACCGTCGTGTATCGTAAGCAAAGGGGTGTAGCAGGAGGTGGAGAGGGGTGGAAGTTAAACCGAGAAATGAGCGAGAAGTGAGCGATTCTTCTGTGGTCGTGTCAGAAAATGATGCTGTTCTTCCCGCTGCAGGTGATAATGGTCTGAACCCAGTGTGGAAAGCCCCAGCAGAGCCTATAGTCTTCACCGTGTACGAGCCTGAACTCACCTTCCTGCGCTTTGTGGTCAACGAGGAGGACATGTTCTCAGACCCCAACTTCCTGGCTCAGGCCATATTTCCTGTCAAAGGCATCCGCTCAGGTGCTAACACATACACGCTGTATAGCACAGCGGGCAGAACTGGGGAACAGCTGTTGACATGATTCATGCAGTACTGATTATAAAGCAGTGTTACTTACTACTATAGAAGCAGGATTCTTCCACTCTGTACTTACCGCATCTCTTACCTCTTCTGAGACTATTCAGATGCCATGTGCAGTAAAGAGAAATCATTGAACTCAAATGTGGACGACAACATACTGTATCATAGTTTCACCTCCAGCTGTTTTCCAAAGAATCCAATAGTGTTTTGAATTTAATAAAAAGAAACTGTGTTCCATCACAGTAAACATGAGGTCTGCTTTTAATGTTGTCGAAGTGCTAATGTAAAAATGATGAAGCAGAATGTCTGCCACAAAGTCTGCTCTGTATTATCATGGGACAATAACACCTCTGACCACAAAAAAGCAGACATACTGTCAAGTTCACTGTGATGAACTTCATTCAGCATCTCCAGCTAAAGATCACAAAGACTGCTGTCTGATTTATTTTCAATGCATTTAGGTGCATTTAACTAATTTTGTGGCGTATGGTAATAATGAAGGAATTACATTTAATCTATTTTTTAAAGCATTATTGTGATATTACAGTTATATGATGCATATTCCTAATTTTCAATTGTTCATCAAAACTAAACACTTAGCATAGAGGCACTGACAAAATATACTGAAGCTGCAGTGGATCATTATGTTTTTGTTACCTTAGAATGAGCCTTTTATATCTACAGATGCTGCAGATCCCCCATGTTGAACCAGCATGTTTCTACAGTAGCCCAGAATGGACAAACTAAACAGTGGATCTAGAGAGGGCCTTTTATGACTTCACAGCCAAAAAAACACCAGTGTGGTCCTTTATTTGTGTAGTTTTGGTATGATTGGTTGATATTGTACCCTTAACAGTTTTTTTTTGTTTGTTTGTTTGCTCCAACAGGTTACCGGTCTGTTCCTCTAAAAAATGGCTACAGTGAAAACTTAGAGTTAGCCTCTCTGCTGGTTTACATTAATGTGCAGCAAGCAGGGGTAAGCAAGCACACACAGCACACATCTGTATGAATTTACACATATGTGACCTCAGCATGGATCCTGTGATTGTGATCACGTGACTCTCATCTTACAGAAAGCAGAAGAGGAACTGTACTCATCCTCGAGCCAGCTGAAGAAAAAGCAGTCCGAGCTCAGCAGCGAACCTTTCCTGTACGACACACACAGCAACATTCAGCGCTCCGCCGTCCTACAGAACCCCCTCATGAGAGAGGCCAGCACCAGCGAGAAACACAGGTTAGCCTCAAACTTTCAGGGTGTGGGGGGAAAACTCGGTAATGCTTTACATCCTTAATTATTCCTGCTGTTTTTTTCTTTAATGACTCAGGTCAAGAGAAAAGAAGATAAACAACAGTAAGTTCTACTCCTGAGGACTCGGCAGAAGCTCGCCTGTTCACGTCCTTCCTGTCTGAGTGGTGGAGAAATGGCGTCTACAAATCTAATGTCAGCTCAACTGCTAACTGACGGATTTGTGATCTGTGCAGTTAAGAGTTTTCCAATTGTGACATGTTAGAATTTTTCTTTTTATTCCCCTAAAAATCCACTGTTCCCCAAGATGGTTTTATATTTATTTAAGATAACAAAGTTGTGGTCTAATATTTGAATATGTTAATGCAATCATTTCACTAAAAGCCTTATGGGAAATGTAGGAAACCATTAACTGAAGTAGAACTGGGCGAGGCAGGTTGAGGGAAGGTAAGAGGTCCCCACAGACAGCCTGTGTAGTGCTTAACAATTATGCATTCAGTCTGTAATCAAACTATTTATAAGAAGAGTGTCCACTAACTGAAGTAGCTGTTTCACTGCAGCACAGTAGATGTTCATCTGCCAAGGAGTGTCTGTTAAATTCATCTTTTTTTGTGTCTCATTTCAAATACTGAAGAGTGTAAAATAACTGAGCTGATACGGAG
Source organism: Argyrosomus regius (assembly GCA_946959425.1). Classification (NCBI taxonomy): domain Eukaryota; kingdom Metazoa; phylum Chordata; class Actinopteri; family Sciaenidae; genus Argyrosomus; species Argyrosomus regius. The sequence goes on from OX336886.1 coordinate 21,972,446, forward strand.
TCTGGCATACAGAGAGAGTATGATGACATGAAAGTTGTTTTTGTTGTGTATTTTCACCAGTATGACATTATGGTTTTTTGTGTTTAAAGTCAGAGTCACAAAACCAGGTAACTTCAGAACATTTCATGTATTTGTCATGTATTTGAAGCCGATGATGTTTATAGCTTTCCAGTAACTCCTCTGTGACCTTCGTATGAACTGAGTCAATAAAGTATGCTTGGTGAACTACAATATCTCTGTTTCATCTTACTTCCTGTGTTGGATTTTCTTTTCTTCTATATTTCACATCTGTGCTGTCAACATTAAGATCTTAAAGATCTTAAGATAGTTTAGCAGGCTGTCCAAAAATCAATATCAATATCCTACATGATGTAACTGTCAGTGCATTACAACAGGACTGAGCCATCTGCCCCAACACTTTTTAAAGTAGGGCTCTAGCACACCACCCACCACTAAGACCAAAAATGTTACATGGGTTTCCAGTTTCTTCATGCAGCAGCTAAGCGGTTAATAACTAAGGCCACATTCAGCCTTTGTCAGATTGATAGAAATGTGAAGTCAAGATGGCAGAGTGAGGTGGTCAGGTGCTCAACTGCTCTAAGCCAACTGGTATCTCATGTGAGATTACTTCTATGCTTAAAATGATGTCATAGAAGCTGTATTAATTATGCAAATACTCATCATGTTGCTTCAATAGACGTGAACGGCCCCTTTCAGCCACAGTTTATAAGTTTTCATTACAATCATTTCTTCCCGATGTTGAAGTTGGGAAGAATTCAGCAAAATGATTGGTCGCTGAATGTTGAAGCTGTGAATTTCATAAGCCCTTACCCAACAACATTCATAATGTTGAACTGACCCCTGGAGGTCTGGGTTTGAATAACACTTCTGATAGACCACTTTTTTCAAAATCCCACCAAACCAGACTTCAGTTGTTTTTCTCAGATTTGGTAATTTTCCACAGTGTTTGTGCTCCTAAATATGTACATATGCTACGTAGTTAATTTGTTTTTGTCCGGTTCATTAGTGTCCCAGTCTGCCCGCGTCAATTTACACACAGAGCAGCTCGAGCTGGCCGTAAGTCAGACACAGAAACAGCACAGAGAATCCGGTCGATTTTCAAAATAAAACACCCCGTGCAAACTGCCGGTCAATAAAGCAGTCAGAAAGGAAACAAATTAACTATGTAGCATATTTACATGTTTAGAAGCACACAAACCAAGGAAAATTACCAAATCTGAGCAAGTTAACCAAGTCTAGCAGGCGAAACTCTCCGCTTCTGAAACGCTTCTAGTGGGGTTTGAAGTCGTGTGAGAACGGAGAAAAACAGCGTCGCGTCGCCGTGGTAGAGACGTGCCCGGTGGAGGTTTGGCGTAAACAAGGTTTTTGAAAAAGTGGATTTTATTGTGAAAACCCAACAGCACATTTCCTGTTGTGACATTGTAAGCTTGATTGGTAGTGTGTAGTTGTGACGTCAGGATGGCCGAGCGGTCTAAGGCGCTGCGTTCAGGTCGCAGTCTCCTCTGGAGGCGTGGGTTCGAATCCCACTTCTGACAGATCACTTTTTTTTTTCTCATTTCTGTTACGAGACGCGTAAGACACTTATATTGTTTAAAGTAGTAGAGTCTTAGGATAGGTGTGCTATTACAATAATCGCATAAAATTAAAATCTTATTGTGAAAACACATTTCCTGCTACACAGTCCCTGTTTATTTCACTAAACAAATGCTGCCACACGTAAACGTGTTTACGTGTTTCATGCAAGCAACAACCTCCGTGTCTGTGTAGTGAACAGTGTTGGGTATAGTTACTTTGGAAAGTAGTTAATTAGGTTACAACGTTACCATCAATTAAAAGTAATCTGTTACGTTACAGCGTTACCTATGAATAAAAGTAACGCGTTAGAGTACTCATGCGTTACCAAAAATTAAAAGCCGTTTGCAGCGCCTCGCACATGCTGCAACTTAACTGACACAGACACACAGCCTCCTTTAAATGCACCGAGAAGTCCTGCTTGGATACAAGATGTGGTTTTTTTTTTTGCGGTCGACAGAAGCTTTTCACCAACGCAGAGTGTGCATTTTACCGTTATGTTGTTCTTGTCCTTATCGCTGGCGAATTGAAAATATTGTGCGTACTTCCACGATTCAAAAGCTGTCCTCTCTGCCATCTTGCCGGCGGTTCGAAAACACTCACACACAAACACACACACACACACACACACACACACACACACACAGGTAACGTAGGTCAGCAGGGCACAGACGCATCATCACAGCGCTGCGCCTCCGCCGACACATCCGCAGGTGGCACAGTACTGTCTGACAAAAAGCAGGCTGCAGTCGGAATTTTTCTTTCTTATCCGGAGAAATTCTTAAAGCAACGGATTACTTAAAAAAAATAAATAAAAAAAATAAGTTACTGATTGCTTAACGCACGAAACTAACGGGTTACGTTGCACGTTACACGAAAAAAGTAATTAGAGTACTCTAACACTGCACTGCACCACAACACTGGTAGTGAACATGGAAGTGTCAAAAACTGCACCAAATATACATATATGCTGTTGCCCATGAAGTTAGAATAAAATATTTTTACCTCTTCTCATGAAATGATCGTGACAATGTGATTTATTCTTGATAGATAAAGTGTATCTTCTCAAAATTGTATTGATCAATCTCTTCCAAACATATCACTGTGCAAATTAGACCACAATTAACCCTATGTGTATAAGGAGGAATAAAAAGAGGAATGTGTCTGAAAACAAAATTATTTCAACTTTATGGGCAACAATGTATATTTATACAGTCTATGTCCATGTCTGCTACACATAATGATTACAATACAACAACTTCACTGTCCACCGTAATGGAAATTTGATTTGGACAAGCCTCAGCTTGTCAAAGACTAAATAAAAATCAAAATAACAATAACAATAAAATTAACAGTTAATAGGTACACCTCCATTAATAAATAATCACTCCATCAATAAGTGAATGAAAATATGAGTAAATATGACATTATCATTACTGTACTTTTATATTGTCATATAATTATATTGTTATTATTGCCTTAGTATAATGTTTAGTATACATGTTTTGTGATGTGTTTTTGTTTGTTTGTATGTTGTATGTATATATTTATGATGTATTTATGACTGATTGTGACTGATTATGACAAGTGGCTGTTTGAATAATGTTGTTTTATTACACTCAGACTTTTGTTTGGAGCCCTTAGTTAACATTAGCACACAAATAGATTCCTCACTTGCTTTTGAGTTAAGCATGGAGCAGAAATACATCACAGCTTCGTCTTACACATGGCATCCCTCTTTCCAGTTTTCATGTTAATGAGTCACTCAGGTGAGAGAGAGAGAGAGAGAGAGAGAGAGAGAGAGAGAGAGAGAGAGAGAGAGAGAGAGACTCACCCCCCTACCATTAGACACCTGTCAGCATGCAGGTGGAGAGAGTAACTGTTGGATATCTGAACCTGGAGATTTCACTGGAGAGGGCTCCTCTGTAACTGTAACTTTTTGGGACTATTTTTTATTTTATTTTTCAACCATCCAACCTATATATATCTGTGTGTCTGTGTGTGTGTGTGTGTGTGCGTGTGTGTGTGTGTGTGTGTTTTTGACATTTATTCTGAGACTGAATCTTCATCCTTGAGGAGTTTGTTGTTGCTGTGGCTGCTTCTGAAACACACATCTTCACATAAGCGGCGTGATCATGGCAGACTTCCCGTCCAAGGTTGCCACAGAGACCAGCTCACCTCACTCCCAGGGCTCTCAGATGGGGGGCAGCCTCCGAGGGCTGGCTGCTAATGTCACCAGTGGGATGAACATATCCTTTATCCGAAGCATGCCGGCCCTCATTATGATTGGAGAAATAGTATGTAACAGACTCTGAGCTGTAACTTTTTTCATTACAAACTTACTATCTGTTCTGTTCTAGGCCAAACATCTGTTCTGCCTTTTTCTATTGTAGTCTGTGTCTGTCTGAGCATATGATGTTTGAAGTGGATTCATTTACAGATTATTAAAGGATAACATGACATGACCAAAGCCAACAATGTGTTGGCACATCTCCAAATAATTTCTGTCTTGCACCATTTCGACATCAGGTCAATTTTTATCCAATAACAGAAACAATTTTTGTTTCATTTTTTTGAGAAAGACAGATGAAGTAATTTCTATAAACAGCAGGGCTCTCAAACACATTTGGTTCTGTAGAGAGTATTTACAGACGGTGTATGTGGAATCATATCAAAATAAACCACAGTGACCATGTTCATCATAATGAAGGACCACTCAGTACAACAGTACTCCTCATTGATTTGTTTTAGACAAGAAAGGAGCTCTATGCTGCAGAGGAATAAGACATATCAGGCTCTGGGTGTAAAGGCAATACTTCTTAGATTCAATGCATTGTTGGTTTTGGTCTTTCATGATCTTTGTTCACAGTAAAGGCAAAATATATCAAAAATCAACAGACCTATCCTTTAACTCCTTGTTAGTAGTGATAGTCTATTATTTAGCACATATTGCTCTGATTTAATAGCCTCAACAAGAATCTACAAACTGCCTGTTGTGACAGTACCAATATGTTGTAGGTAAGTGTGGGTAATATACAAGTTTGTTAATATATTCATCGCTGAGGATGAGTGAAAGCTTCAGTTTATGCACTATAAATGCCACTGACTCTATAAACAAAAAACATGACAGTCACCGGTCAAAGCCTCTGCTGTTTTGCTTGGCAGTGAGCACCAGGTTAGTTACACAGTCATGCCGAGTCAAGAGCTGAAAGCTGAAAATGATAAGGATTTGTGTTGTTATGTACATTCGTGAGATTGTTGATTGTGAGAAACAGCAAGACGGGTTTGTTATGGTGGCTCTAATATTTGCTTGTAAGGTTGAATGAAGTGTAACTGGGTGGCTTACATGCACTATGCTCAGTCCACACAGAGGACATGTGACTGGCTGAATGACTGACAGGTGCAGGAGATCTTTGACAGAGAAACAATGTGATCTGACTGTTAAACATTTGCAAACTCTTTATTCTTTATGAGTTGCAAACTTTATTGGCTCGTAGTAGGGCCAATTAGGTAGTAGTCCGCAGTAATGTAAGTTTGTGGCCTCGAGGTAAGAATGAAGCAAACGTTTAGCCAGTTCTAATAAAATTTACCGAGTTATGTTTTAACATTTCCCTTGCAAAGTACAAATGACATCTTTTTTTTTGCACAAATATTCAGGAAAATCAACAGCAACCTTAGCTTATAATGAATATTTCTAGTAGTGTGTGTTTGTGTGTACCATGGACAGTATAACATATGGATGTCTCATCTATGATGTCACCCACAGGTTTCTGAAGAGCTGTTGTGGAGCTCAAAGTGTGGTGGCTCTGACTGGTGCCATTTTGGTGGCTAATCCAAAAATCGGCAAAGACATAGATTATAGGTGGAGCTGAGGCAGGCTGAATAAAGCCCCCCCCCCCCGTCAATCAAAGTGGCCACGCAGTAAATTATTAATTACTTTAAGCCTTAATATAATTTGAACTGGTGGGTTCTATAAAAATTCACCCTCTGTACAGTTGTCATGAACGGGGAAATTAGCTATAGAGACCAAAACATTTTTTTGTACCAGGCTGTAAACATGTTTATTTCTGCTGTGAAGTTGGACATTTTCTGAACATTAAATCTAATTCGATCCCTGGCTCCTCCAGTCTGCATGTCGAAGTGTCCTTGAACAAGATACTGAATCCCGAAAGCTGCGCCATTGGTGTGTGAATGGTTAGCTCCTAAAACTGATGAGCAGTTGGCACCTTGCATAGCGGCCAATGCCATCAGTGTATGAATGTGTGTGTGTGAATAAAATTGCACTGGACCCCAGGAAGAATAGCTAATGTCATGACATCAGCTAATGGGGATCCTATAAATAAACAAATAAACAAATAAACAAATGGTATATGAGATATGTAGTGTAAAAGTGCTTTGAGTGGTCAAAAGACTAGAAAGGTGCTATATAAGTACAGTCCATTTACCATTTAATAGTCTTATTTAAATGGATAGACGTGTTAGGACAAAATAAACGTGTCACTTTGCTTCCAAGCGAAACCTTACCCAGAATAAGTGAGAGGACTGTTTCAGATGGTCGTCTCAGCTGGTTTGGCTTTCACTCAAACCATGGGCAGGTTTCACTGAAAACGGATAAATATTTAAATTATGGCACCATTTTCATAATTACACAGTTTAGTAAAGGAAACCCAATAGCAACTGAGAAATGGGCAGCAGCCATCTGCTTCCCTTCCATGAAGTATTCATGTGTATGATGTAACTGAATCCAATGATGAAGTCGGGTTTTTTTCTGTTGTAAGTGAATTTCTTGCCAGCTGGTAGCAACAAAACCAGTGATGGTGAAGACAAACAAAGAGGTTGAGAACTTTTTGTCAAGAACAAAAAAAACAAAAAAAAAACAGTCTAACTACAGTTGAACTACTTTTGAATCTCAGTGAAAGTTGTTGCCTGATCCTCAGAAAGAGATTTGCAGTGGCCTGTGTGTGTGTGTGTTTGTGTGTGTGTGTGTATCCTTTGCCATACCCGCATGTGAGACATAGTTGTAAATAGTGAGATGTTTCCTAGAGGGATTACTGATGTGAAAATTTGTTGACCTCAATGCTAAATGTCACCTTATGTAACCAAGAATTTCACTGAACCTCCATTAAGTAGTGTGTCATAGACTGTCTGTATGTATGTACACCCTGAAACATTACAGTTCAAGTCAGAACCTAAAGTGCACAGTGGAACCTTTTACGATTCTGCAGGGAGCCTTTTTCCTATTGCTTCTTAATCGTCACGGCACAGAGCAGCCATTAGATAAAGCCACACATGTATTTCAGGTGCACATAAAAGGTGTTCAAGTGGTCACAGGTCCAGGTCACATTGTTACGAAGAGTGATTTAAAGAACCAATAATCAGTGTTCCAAAGAACTTTAAAAGGTAAAAAGAAAAATCATATTAAACATAAAAAGTCCTTCAAAGCACCATAAGTGCTGCAATTGTGACTTAAAGAACTCTTTTTTGCATTCAGTTCCCTAAGAAAGCTTAAACAGTAAGGAAAAAGGTTCTTCAACCCAAAATGCCCCAGAGAACTTTTATTAGAGTGTATGTACTGTATGTAATGTGTGTGACAACATATAACAACAACATATAACAATATATAAATACTGGAACTTGTTGATAACACAGAACACATTCTCCTTATCACACAGATATGATGCTTATTTCACATACCGTCTTTATCCCCTGACTCATATGCTATATGACATGTTCATAATTAACATCCAGTGATGATAAAGTAATCAAAGCAGGGATACAAACATGTCCTAGTAATGCTGTAGTAGTGTAACAATGCAGTAGTGCACTGGCAGTAAAGTGATTAAACACGTTAAACGGTTATGGCTCATAGTAACATTTTACAGTTTAAGTCACAACGTTAAGGTTATCTTCTGTTCCCCTAGTTCACAAACAGAGATCCTTGTTAAAACAGGTGCTTTGTAAAGGTCAATGTCAGAGTGCGTACTGTGTATGTGTGTGTATCAGGCGTGTAAAAAGTGAAACCTGATCTCTACGTACATAGACTGTCCTCTCGTCTCCTTTCTCGTGGGAAGGAAACAGAGACAGACAGAAAGAGGGTCCTTGTGTGATTCTTGTCTGTTTTAAAGAGGCTATATGGTTATTTTCTCAGAAATAAGTAAAAACAAACAAGACCCTCAGTGAGAATGCAGTGTGAATGCTGGTAATGATGTTAGCCAGACAGCCCAGACTGTGAGTTCAGAGCTCCTCTTCTTAGTTGGCCTGTCTTGTTTTCTCTCTCTAGGTTATGGGGATGATCCATTTTTCGTTGATAGCCAGCGTCCAGTTCACTTTGGTGCCAGCATATGGCTGGGTGATGTTTGTGGCCATCACTCTGTGGCTCCTCACCATCATCCTCTTCTTTATGACCTTGTGCGGCGTCCAGCAGAAAGTCACTGCTGTCCCCTGGCCCATGGCGGTAAGGAGGGATGATCGGAGTAAAGCAGGAAGAGGGAAGAGAAAGAAAGAAAAGTGAAATTAAAGAAAGTTTTTTTCTATTTCTTTATAATACTAATATTAATTATAAAATGACTAAATGAGAGTTTAAAACTCCCTCCCACTTCAAGCCCGCAGGAAGAACAGAGACATAAATCGATGAAACCAACCAATCAATGAAATCAAAACTGTTCTAATTTTCACAGAAAATCTGGCTTTTGAGATTAGTATTAGTTGCATCCTGGTGCAGAAACAAGAATGAAGCAGCAGGGTTTAGACTGTCACTATGAAGGAGGATTTGAGATTAGGGTCAAGTGAAAGGTAGCTGACAAAATATGACAGAAAGAAAGGCAGGAGGCAAAAATGTGACTAATGTTTCTCCTCTTTTGCTAGGTGATGGTGTATCATGTGGCAGCCACGGTCCTCTCTTTAACCGCCCTCGTGACCAACATAGTGACTATATCTGTAGGGTACGACATCAACTTGGGCGGTTGGGATCTAGTACAGTTCTACAGACACATGTCAGCCGCCACTGTAAGGCCACAAACACTCAAATACAAAGTTGTTTTCCCTCTCCTCTCCTCTCCTCTCCTCTCCTCTCCTCTCCTCTCCTCTCCTCTCCTCTCCTCTCCTCTCACTTGACTTGATGTGTTTCTGATAGCATGTTTACTGATAACGCCATGGCAGATACACACACTTGAAACCTGAAGATGCGAGACAGGCCTATCATGTGACTGGAAGTGTTCATAAGTCCAGCTGCCTTTGTAGCACAGCTGCCACTCGCTCCTCCTCCTCTCTGCTGTTTAATTAAGAGCTACTTAAGTGAAAAACAACACACAAAAAGAAAGAAAGAGAGAGAGAGGTGGATGTTGGGTAGCAGATAGAAAGATGATGTGTGTGTTCACAAGTGTCAGAAAACACAGCCTGGATGTGCTGTTTTACAGTTTCTTCAGCAGGCTAAAGTCCATGCTGGTTTACAGTTACGGTAGTATATACAGTAGCACATCACATGATTTCACACACATAACCCATGCCTCTATCCTACCGCAAACTCTTATCAGTTGCATTTTAGTGCCTCCTCACCAGTTTTGATACAGCTTCACGTCTGATAAAGGCTGATAAATCACAAGTACCTGTACTCTTTATAGATGTGAATACAATAAGATGTCATGTGCAGAAGTGATGAGACATTTGCTGCGCTTCCTAAAGTCATTGTCTCTCCTCTCCGCTTTTCACTTCCTGACGATGTCTCTCTGTCTGTCTGTCTCTCTGCCCCCCTCTCTGTCTGTCTGTCTGTCTATCTGTCTAGTTCTTCAGTGGAACTGTGTTTGGGCTGTACTGGAGCAGTGCTCGTTATTCCTATAAGGACTGGAGAGGAGATGGAGGAAACGCTGCCACCAACACAGTGCCGACCTAGGACTCAAACCTGTGATGCTGATCAGGAAAAGACTCCTCGTGTGTTTGTTTTTTGTTTGTTTGTTTGTTTTTTACCCTCACAATACTCTTGAACTTGAATAGTTTAGATGACTCAACTGTCAACACAGTGTCACTTGACTATTACTACTGACTGTGGTAACCCAAATCCTGACCTTAGCTTAACCTTAGTATTAACAATAGATGAAACCTAATTCAGATAGACGATATCTATACATTACCTTTCAGTCAAACTCAATAAACGTTTACCTTTAATTGTAAAAATAAATTATATATCAGCACATAAAACGTGCATCAGGCCACAAAAGGCCACAAGAATAACTTCCTATTAACACTTGTAAATCCACAAATAATGCCAACAGTGCCTGAAACTCCTGGTAATACCTCGGGCGTATTACCATAGCATAGCCTAGCTACAAACATCTCCAGCTTGTATTTAACATACACCATCTCGCCAAGAGTAAGATATCTTGATTCCATCAAGGTGGAACATAAACACTCAACGTTTGATTAGTATATCTCATTTACAGTGTGGTTGTTATTGCACTGGTTAGACTGGTGAGCACTGTACCGCTGCAATGTTGGACTCCTGCGTCAGCTTTCAGTGATGCTCACATTAGGATGCTGCTCTAATAATCTAACATGGCAGTGCGGAAGGTGTGAAGTATCTGCGTCCTGCAGAAATCCATTTTGATTTCTGAATATCAAACTCTAATCACACTAATTCCATATGAACCAAGCCAAAGCACTGATGATAAACATGAAAACTGACTGTTTTAATCAAACGATTTACAGGATTAATGACTTCTTTAATGATTCAGATATTGTTCAACTAAAGACTCACAGAGAGACAAATTTGTAACATTTACTCTGATTTATATGATAAAGTGCTCAACTACTGTTGTATGTGTCTCTTTTTGTACCAAGAATTTGATTTGCTATAATGAAATCCAGAGGTGAGCGCTGTCAAGTGTTCAAATAAAGCGCTTGTTGATATCACTGTACGGCTTTTACTCCTTTATTTGAAAATACCTTTTTACTAAGAGTATTTCAGTGACATAAATATACTTTTACATTTACAGCTGTCATGTTAAGACAAGTAGAAAACACGTCGACATTGTACTGAAAACTAAACTGTAAATCTTATTTCTAAACGCAGACACACGCACATGCACACAGGCACACACACACACCACAATCACTTTATACATTAAAAATCACTTTCACAGGCACAAGTTTTCAAACTGACCAAATAATTTAAAACTTCATAAAACATATATTCTATATAGTTCTGCTATACTCTTCTCTTATGAAAAAACAAAACAAAGAGGGCTAGGGGATTTGTTAATGCATTTTCCATAAGGACCTGAAAAACACAAATGCAAATCGAATACCTGCACCAGAATTTTGAGTTTCAACACCCCAACCATGCAGAACTAATAAATGCTTTGAATAATGTCTGAATACGAGGATGATTTGTAAAATCAGGATTAGGTGTATCATCTGAAAATTCCATTTAAACAAGTTTTATGTGCAGTGGTTGGGGAGTAGAAATAAGCCAAAAAAAAAACAACTTCCATCTTTACTCTTTAACTAGAAAGAGGCTCTCAAACACACACAGCATCCCACCCACCACGTAAAACACAGAGGAATGCATATATGGATATGCTGTTAGGGGCCATTTGTGCACAGACTGTAGATTTATAGGGAGTGTTTCCATCAGAGTACAAAACACCTGACAACAACTTTCTGAAGGCCCATGAACAAAGTTTTCCATAAACATATGAAGGAGGAGGCAATACAAAGTGTTGGACGCAGTATGTGAGCGTGTCACTGCGATCCAGTGGTCTGTTTGGAGATCAGAGATGTAACCACCAGTCCTTGACTCAGGTCCAGACCTCGGCCTTCCTTCTCCTAGAAACACACAGATTCATATAGCTGGTATTAAAGCAAAGCAGTGCGCACAGTATTCCAAACCACTTGAGACTTATGTGGCATACAGAGCCATCCGTGGGGTAATATACCTACAATATTATTATTTGCATTTAGTACAGCTCATGTTCAGAGTGTGGTGAAAATTGTCTGTGTGTTTTCTGTTAAGGAAAGGTTGGTTTATTATTGAAAAATGTAATTATCTAGCAGGATGCAGTGTCTAACTTCGACCAGCAGAGGGCGCGTTCTCCACACTGTGTGTTCAGGGACGAGGGAAGTCTGAATACGTTCAGAGAACGAGAACACACTTGAGTGTGAAGTTACTGTGGCGAACTGTGATGATAAAATACATTTTTTGCTCTTTGCAGGTAAGGAGGGAGAGTTGAAATTGTGTAAATGATGGGTGAATATGTTATGTGTGAATTTATGATTCTGGTTGGACTTTATGGAGTATTGTTTATGAAAGTTACTTGTTCAGCCAATGTACCGTACGGAAAACGGCTAGCCAGTAGTTAGCACTGGTTGCCTAGTTACCGCGAGCAAGCGGAAGGCTGGAGAGTAGAACTGTGAGCCGGTTTAAAGAGCCCGGACTGCTCGTGTATAGTTCATAGATAAATAAATAAATAAGTTAAAATAGATACATAATTGATTTGATTAATTTGACAATGTTTAGTAGACATGATTGGCTGACTGTGTATTGGAGAAACAAGTTGATATTGAATGTACATGATGAAACTGGTCTGGAATAGCAATGTAACAGATATGATTATTGTTTGGATGTTGGCGCAGATGTTCATAATTGTTCTGTGTTAGAATATCGAATACGTTCAGAGAACGAGAACACACTTGAGTGTGAAGTTACTGTGGCGAACTGTGATGATAAAATACATTTTTTGCTCTTTGCAGAACAAAAATAAAAGACTTTCAAATTAAATGTGTAGTGGAGGGCATCTTCACTCTGCACCACGCTACACTTACAGTAATAAAGAGACCAGTTCCTGTCATGATGAATATAAAAGATTCTCAGTGAAAACAGGTTTAAAAACGTTCTCCAGCTCGCAGATGACTCACCGTTCTGTATTCCAGAAACATCTCCTTGAAGGCCATGAAGTCAGTAAAGGTCAGCAGCATGTCAAAGATGTCACCCGGCACCTCGTCTTTGTGCTGCCTGCAGATGAAAGAGAGATGTACCGTGTGTTCAGTCTCATCACATTTTAAATGTACTTTTGTGCCACCTAGAGGCCCGCTGCAAAATCATTTTTGTTAGGAGCAACAGGTGCATCAGATAAAACTACTGTACGAGCTGACTGGTTACTCTGAAAACAGCGTCAGGGGAGATATGTCACATCTTACATGAGCAGGTCTATGAAAATGTTCATGCTGAATCCAGGGATCTTCTCCATCAGCTGCTGCTCCAGGTGTTTCTCCAGCAGGTCAACCTACACAACAACCATATAACAGTAATTATGAATATCGTCTTTAGTTTACCTAGCTGACGGATGGTCAGTGAAAAGTCAAAAGTCATGATTGACAATCTGTCATGCTCCTTGAAGGGAGATATATTAGACCACAGTGAGATGCCCAGCAACTCACATATTCATTGAAGATGGGTGTGTAGCTGAGCTTGTTCTCATCAGAGTCGTCAAACTCCAGGTAGTGTTTCTCCATGAAGCTCTGCTGAAGCTGCTGGAACTCCTCCTCTGAAAGAAAAGTAATACACATGCAGAACATCACATATCTTCACCATTAACTGACGAAACACTGAAGATTTCCATGTCTTCAGCTATCTTAGCACACTGGCTGCTTAGAAAACCTTCATATTAAATAGGGAAATGTTTTATAATGTCATGCACATAGTAATACCTATAAAAGTCTTAGTTGGCTTTTCTGATTTATTTTTGAAGTATTTTCCCTAAAAGTCTACATGTCTTGGACTCATAGTTATGTTAAAGATATTTCTCTTTCAGAACAATAAAGGACAAAAATAAAGGCAATGTTATAAGTGAATGAATCTAAATCCCATATTTTTATATATAATATGCATCAGAAGCCACTTTACTTTTCTCACATTCAGCGACTCGATCCGTTTCTGTGGACAATGACAATCTTCTTACTGTCAGGCTTACTTGAAAACTCGTCTTTCTTAAACTGTATGAATGAAACTGTGTTTTTTTTAAGAAAAAGTACTATAAAGCACTGAAAAAAATCCTACCCATGATAATGTCCTCTATGCAGCCAATGACGGCATCAAAAGCAGAGTCTGCAGCTGAGGAACTGGAGGGAGAAAAACAAGAGAAAGGTCATGTCACCTAAAAAAGGTGGACTTTAAGTGATGTGACTCACAAAAGCAGCAAGAGCTGGTGTATTAGAGCCAAGATGGGCCTGCTGCAAACCTGTCAACTCAAACTGTATGAGGTCCATAATAAGGCTGACGCTGCCCCTGCTCTGTCAGAGTTGTTGTACAATGTTAAAAGTTACATGCAATAGGAAATATGCAGTATATTAGCACGTCACAGCTATGTATTAAGATCAAATTTCACGTTTATTTCATTTATAAAGCATTTTTCAAAGCAAACAGTTTTTTTTTTTGCACCAAACCACTTCACAAAGACAGATATTGTAGATAGAATAGAATAAAAAATAAAAACATGAGAAAAATCCATCCATCCATTATCTGTAACCGTTTATCCTCATCAGGGTCAGGGTGGGGCTGGAGCCTATCCCAGCTGACTTTGGGTGAGAGGCGGGGTACACCCTGGACAAGTCGCCAGCTTATCACAGGGCACATAGAGACAAACAACAATTCACACTCACATTCACACCTACGGCCAATTTAGAGTCACCAATTGACCAATTAAGTGCATGTCTTTGGACTGTGGGAGGAAGCCGGAGTACCCAGAGAGAATCCAACACGGGGAGAACATGCAAACTCCACACAGAAAGGCCTCAGCCGAGGTTCGAACCAGGAACTTTCTTGCTGTGAGGCGACAGTGCTAACCACCGCCATAAAGAAAACATAAATTAAAATTACAGTTTAAACACAGTTAAAAGCCAGAGAATAAAAGTGAGTCTTTAAAGCATCAACAGATGTCTGTCTATCCCCCGTCTTTTTTTTTCTTTCTTTGAATGGGACACAGTGAACATGCTAATGCCATGGGTTGATCTGAGGGTCTTGTGGTTTTGCGGAGAGATTAGAAGGATTTTGACACTGATCCTGAAGTGATTGGGAAGCCAGTGTCGAGATGCTGGAACAGAAGCGATGCGGTATTGTTAGTGACAAGGCTGCAGCATTTTGAAGTAGATGTAGATGTGGAAATGGTAGCCTGAAAGACGTCTAGGTAAAGTGAGATACAACAGTCTTGACTTGGACTTGACCTGCTGTGACATTTAGCAACTAAGTTAAGACTTCTCTTGAACCTTGAAAGCAAATGCTCAATTTTTAGGTTCTGGTAAAAGACCGGGAAGAGACAGACAGGCCATTCATGACCACACAGCTTGAAATTTGAATTATTTGGCATGTGTATTTAATTTAGAGCACTTGATCTCACAAAGTTAAAAAACAACAAAACAACTCTAAATGGAAAATACTGTCAACACTCAAATATCTTAAAGACTTGAAGTGGATCTGGAATTACAGTTTGAAGACTTGTGACTCAGACTTGAACCTTGCTCTGACACTTTAAGCAGTTCTGGTCAACCCACCTGGAAATAGCAAAGTTTTCTTCGTCCATGTCGACCATGTCTACGATGTTCTCTCCACAGCTCCGGATATCTGGTGATACAAGGAGGGAGGAGGAGGAGGCAACATGTCAATACTCGTGTTCTGGATAAACCAGCTGTTACACAAAACAGCTACTGCTAACTTGAACATGTGAAAATGACACAGGTTTGACACTGAAACACAGAGCTGCCTGTCAGGCCTGAGATCACTGATTATACAGAAGCATGACGTTAGTTAGCTGAAAGGCTAAGTTAAGGTTAGCTCACGCTAGCTAAACACATGTATATCGTCTAAACGAACTGTTTGTTAGCTGTAGTTCATACTTTTCATATTATTAATGTCACATCCATTACGCTGTGTGGGTGTTAGTTAAACTCCTCTACGTCACTTACTTCGCTCTTGGATGTCCATGTTGTTCAAATAAGTCGTTAACGTGGATGGTAAATAGCGAACGTAATGTTGTTGCCAAGGAAACGACGTCCGTGCGCCCTATGCGTCTCATCCGGGGGGGACAACACAATCTGTGCACGTTGGTTCCTACCTGGAAACAGTGGGATTAGAGCAGGGGTCTTCAGCCGCCTTCAGCCCAAGGACCCCTTGGACGAGAGACAAACAGAACATTTTTTAAAAATGTGTCACATTTTAAGCCTGGCCTATAATATAATAATAATAATATAACAATAACTTTTAAATTTACTTTATTCACCTTTTATTTCACCTTATTAACCTATTTATATGCTGGGTTATTAGCCTATATGTGTTTATGATTGATAAAACGTCCATGCATAATGGAATCATTTATAAAATAGTTTTTGTTATTTAAGTATGTTTGTAATTATGCTTGCAGTTTACTCTATCATTTTTGTTATATTTTTTAATTCTCACAAATTATTATGGTGAAAATTGTCAGTTATTATGACAAAAATTGGCGGACGCCCTGCAGTACCCTTGCAGACCCCCTAAGGGTGGTGGACCCCTGGCTGAAGACCACTGGATTAGAGTGCTAATTTTTACCGTGTTTTCTAACGTTGTCTCGATTGTTATGGACTGTTTTTTCAAGAGTTAATTAGATACATTTATATTAATATCTACACATTTTGTATGCACTCATATGAAGGCCAGGTTTTTGTTTAATAATCAGATTATCACTCCTGTCTTTGAGACAAAGGGAGCTTCGAGTTAAAAAAAAACCCAAAAAAAAAAACACAGTCATAGAAAAAGAAAATCACATGTACATACATTTATTACAAATATCACAATCCAGGAAACAATAATTCTTCAATCAATCACATCTTTGGGAACTCTGGGGCAAAATTCCTTTACAGATGTTTTAAATACAACTCACAATTTATTCTTTACAATCCTGAACTTCATCTCCAACTGTAGAGACGACCATATAAACCTGCATGTATAAGGTGCATCAGGGAGTACAAGATAGCAAACAGTGACCAGACCAGTCTTTAGTCATACCGAGAGATGCATGTTTCTCTTTTAGAAATCATTCCAGTTCCTGCTCATGCAATTTGGCGGATTGGCAACTCTTTCATAAACAATTTGACCAATATAAATTCTAAATTATTCAGTGTGATAATTTGAAATGTCAGATTTTTTTTTTTTTAATTTGTACAAATAGAATTAAATCACAATCTCTCATATATTCATTTTGTCACCTGTTTGCAAAATACAAATGTCATTCAGTCAACCCAGAGATGCTTCAAGTAAAGGATAAACAGAAAGACAGGAAACACGTGGTTCTTTATAAAGACAGAGGAAGATGGCAAAATGAGAGCAGAGAGTGCCGTTATATAAAGCACGAAGAGGGACACCACATTTTATTCAGTCTGAACAGTCAGTGACCTGGAAGATACACTTCCAATTTGACAAATGTGGTTTGGCAAGATCGATCTGGATGTAGGAAAAATCCTACTAAGAGTGCTGTGATTTGTAGCAAGTGTAACAAATATACAGTTGTTTCTGTACTGAAGCCCACACTCTGTACGTCACTGTGCTGTGGGTAGTTTCTTTGCTAATGTATGTCAATTATTTCACTGACCCGAAACAATAACATTTTTAAAATGACCCAGGGATATTTAGTAAACTGAGAGGAAAAAACGATTCACTTAAACATTTCACATTTGTTTTAAACAATTTACTGATCGGCTAATACAACACTGTCAATCAACAAAAACTTCTTGTACCTCTCGACCAAGTTTCTACATCGGTGTTCGCCATCATTTATCATACAAAATTAAATCACATCTTGTGGATTGAAAAATAGTCGTCTTGATACAGACGCACGTGTTTGTCATCACAAACAAAAATTAAGACTTATTTACTTATGCTGAGCCCACGAAGGAGCCTGACTCACGGTGGAGCCGCATTACAAGTTGTTGCCAAATGGTTAGCATCAATCAAGCAATCCCAGATAAATTCAGAATGTGGTGGTAGAAATTGAATTGTATAAAACCCCTACACTGGCTCTTCAAACATACAGTATGCACTTATAATTAGAGAAAACAAAAATGTGATTTGATTTACAGATTAACTTTCTGTAATTTATAATCCCTGTGTATTTATTTGTTGTACATACATGACAGGGACTCAGGAAATATCAACATCTGAGCAAAAAGACAATAAAGCACAAAAAGCAGCAGGGTCAGCTGTGCTGAAAAATCAATTAATACAGATTCAACGACTGATCTGATTTGAACTTTAATTTGTTTTTGTAAACCGAATCAGAAAACTAACCTCCGAGAGTAATTCAGCAACTTTTAAGATTTCTGACACCAAGCTGACCAAACGATAGATGCTGGTTCAACCTTGGAAAAAATAAAATGAAAATGCTACCTCGAGAACACCATGATTCGCATTTCTATACCAAAAAAATGTGAAAGTGAGATACATCTCAAATTTATCTGTACCTTGTGTTTAATACTGTACTACAGGCTGTAATCTTTTCTTCTACCCTTTCAGATCTGCAGACATGTGCATGACAGGTGATGGGATTAAATAGTAGTAGCCTCTGGGCAGAAAGCGCAGTGGGATCCTCATATCATAGAAAGGATGTCTGATGACTCTATGCAGGTTTCTTGCAGATGAGAGGTGGGTTCTGTCTGTAATCTGGTTTAAATGTTTCTGCCCCTCACTTCTGCTTGTTTTTGTCTGAAAAACACACTGTTGGTAGAAAGTTGACAATTCTTGGCCCAGCTTCTGCAATGAGCTGTCAGAAGGATATAAAAGAGGAGATGTAGGTAAATGAGGGAAAGATCCCGCGGATCCAGCTGTGATTTAAATTCCCCTCCTCTCATCTCCTCCCTTTCTTCTCTTCGCCTCTCCATCGACGCCTCCTCTTACCAGAAGTCACTGTTCTGGTATCATCACAACATTGTGGCATCATCCTCACAGCCCTGTTGGGTGAGAGGGGATTAGAGGAGGAGGAGGATGTAGGGCTTGTGTGTCTCTCCTGATTGCATGAGGAAGTGTGTCAGGAGACATGTGCAATGAGTCTGACTCGGGTCTGGATGTCCTGGCGGCACAGGGGGCACGTCTCTAACTGTAAGGCACACTCCATACACATACCACTGGAGGAAGATGGGGGAAACATAAAGGAAGATTTTATTATACTTTCACAGGAAACGCTAGACAGACAGAAATTAGCTTGGTATTAGTCCTAACATACCCATGTCCGCAGGGCCGCAGCTCTGTGTCAGCCATGACGTCACAACATAGCGTGCAGCAGTTGTCTCGGATGCTAACCTGCTTTAGTAAAGCCAGACGCCGGTGTCTGCAAAGCACACAGAAAAGAAGATAAAGATTTCCATTCACACACACATGTATTTAAAGCTTTTCCTCTGTGTACAGTGATGACAACTTAGCACAGTTCTACATGCAATGTGGCAACCATAATAACTTACATACTTACTGCTAATGTAAACAATTTTGAAGGCAAGTAAACCAACGTAACTGCAGTACTGTCTCACCATGTACCATATACTTGCACCACAGAGTCAATGAAAAATCACTCGATAGTAGGTGTATTGTTATGTACTATATTTTGATGTTTATTACTGTATGTGATGATTTTTCGGTCCAGTCACCAATTTTTAAATAACTTAATAAGATATGAGGTGATTGTTTGCATGTTGAGATATGACTAAAACCCCATTTTGAAGTAAATATCTTTAATATATGTGAGTGCCAGCTCAACATCACACTGAACCTTAGAGCATACTCCTGTTACTAAGTGAGCCTAACATTTATTTGTTCAGTGTGTGTTTACATTAGAGGTCTGCTGTTGGGCCACTGGCCATCAGGTCATGCTGCAGATGTTAGTGGCACAGAGAGAAACAAATGGTCACATAATGTGCAGTTAAGATTTGAGCTAGCTTCCCCTAGTTTGCTCTAAATGTATACTCAAGAAAAAGCACAAAATGTGGAGCACGTGAATCATCAACTTTTTGTGATTTGTATCAATATCAAGTGCACTAGGGAAATAGGGAAAATAAAAGTGCAGCTGTGTCATAACTTGCGTCAAGTTCAAAAACAGAGAAATAGAAAGTTTGTTCCGTTGCAATTAATATGCCGACGTTAATCATTATTTTGGCACTTTGGTTCCAGGTTCCATTTTTCTCGGGGTCTCATATCTACTGTTCTTTTAATTTAGGCTGCATGTAGGCTAGTAATGATTACTTTGTTTGTGGGTGCTTTGTTTTGAATGTATGATCTTTGTTGGGTGATCGGTCTAATAAGCAGCAACACACAGCTATAAAGGACACTTTGCTCTCACACGCGCTGCATTTATAGTCACACAAACACACACACACACACACACACACGTGCAGTCACTCTCTAGTCTAGTGCGCAGACTTGCTCCAGATTCCGGGAGATTGGATCTCATTTGCGGGCGTCAGGGAGCCGCTATCAATATGCGAGAGACTCCCAGAACTTCCGGGAGAGTTGGGATTTCCTCCCGTTTGGCGCGCCCCACCTGTCACGTCTCTATTCCCCACCAGTGGGCGCGCCCCACACTTTGAGAACCACGGAGCTATGGTAATGTTCAAGGTCGTGTTGTTGCACAGGAATGCTGTAGAGCTGAGTCAACAACTTTCTGAATAATAGATTATTACAGGGCCGTAGACCCTTTAAATGGCAAATGAATGGCAAATACTGGAAAGCCTAAACTGAACAAAGCCATAGCTAAGCGTCTGTCATAAGACAGGTCTGTTGCACTGTTAAAGTGGCGACCATCTCCTGTACAGATATTGCTCTGTTCATGTCGCTAGATCTAATTAGTCCCGACGAAGTCATTCAACTTGTGACTACACAAAACAAAAGAGCTGCTTTAATGTAGCCAACAAATTAATGAGTGATGAAAATACTCTTTGTACACTGGAGCAATCCCAGAAGATGAGTCACGTTTGTATCATGCCAAACCTACATGTTGCGCACTGTGTGCAAACAACTGATTCACTAGTCAGAAGACGTTTGGGAAAGACAACAGACTACATCCTGTTTGTGACAGCGCAGACCGGCTTTATTTCTCACCTGGGTAGGATGATCTTTTCACTGGGCAGCAGTGAAGCGAAGTCGTTGAAGGTGCTAAATTTCACAGAAGGTGGGTGACGGAAAGGCTTGGCCCCAAAATTAAACTCACACTGTTGGTATGACATAAAGCTGGCTGCCGCAAAGAAACCGGACCTGACAAGACACAGAGGTGAAGCAAAGAAATGGGTTCATTTGAGTATAAATGGAGGGACAGAAGAAAGAAGACGGGAAGAAAGGCAGGGGAAAGGGAAGGACAGAAAGAGAATGAGGAGACTAACCATTGACACTAGAGGTGGGTGACTGTGCGTGTGGACTTACGTGGCCGAGGAGAAGACCTGTTTCTCTGGCGGTAGCTGATGTCCGTTCAGATAGAAGATCATCTGCTTCTTGCTGAGGTCCAACAAGAACCCGATGGCATCTCCTAAATAGGACACACACACAGCACAATAAAGTATTGGCATGTTATTACTACTATTATCTGTCTATGTGGGACGTAAAGCAGAGCTTGAATGCTGGCAGTGACTGCAGCACGTGGGTGCTAAAAAAAAAAAAAAATGCTCCAGAGACACTACAAACCAAAGTGTAATTTTTGAACAAATTAATCATTTAACATTTAAAGTGTGGTGTTCGCTCTCTTCCACTGCTCTAACTGAAAAAGTAGTCCCAGTTCATAACCGTGTGTCTGTGCGTGTAGTGCATACCCTCCTTCCAGCAGGGGTGAGAGTGAGGTTTACTGCGAGCGTTGTACCAGATGAGCTGCCTGCAGCCATCATACGCACACGAGTATTCATCGTCTCCTATCCCGTAACCCTCCTGTAACACACATGCACACACACACACACATACAAAACTAAATTGTGGGACTGCAGAGAAACAGAATGTGGAAAAGCTGAGCAGTAAATAAACAGAGGACAAGTACATGGTTGAGGAACTTGCTGTCCTTGGTGGCCCATCCGATTTGCATCACTCCTGACGTGATGACCGTCACCTCATAGTACCAAACCCCTGAATCCACGCAGAATGTACAACGCACGCTCTCAAAGGAGGAGGCGTCACATCGTGCCTGAAGAGAGAGAGAAAACATTCATAAGTCATTTAGACAGTATTAAAATCTCAATGTTGGAGAATCATTTTCTAAATGAGTAAATCTGCCACTGATCTGCCAAAAGTGGCTATTCTCTCTCACACTCACACACACAGACCTCTAATCCTGTGGGGGAGATCTTGAGGTACTCGCTGACATCGTTGCTGTTGAGCATGGCGTTGATATTGGTGAGGTTGACCTTCTCGTATGTGAACTGACGACCTTCCTTTAGGACTGGACGGAGGACAACAGAGGAAACATCATCACATTTCTTTCTTCAGTGACACAAAGGCCTTATTTTAAACCGGTTACTCACACAGGTTGTCGAGGCTCCACTGTGAGCAGAATCCGACCTGCCTTTTCAGGTAGTCAGGCTGTTCTGCCCACGACTCAAGGACAGCGAGTCGAGTGCTGATGCACGACTCAGATACCGTCAGTTTGTTCTCACCTGAGGGCAGGAAGATGCACCATGTGTTCAAAACAGCCAAACAAATCCCAAAATAAATCTCTGTCAGAGATACAAAGTGACTTCAGACAAATATATGGGAGAGGCAATGTTCGAGGTATAAGGCCACCTTTACAACAACTACTTGAAAACATTGTATATAAAAGTCACTGCAGTGTAATCTAAGCTGATGGCTGTGGGGACAACATTAACATTCTTCTACCATCCAGAGAGAATAGCATTTCTTTGTCTTTACCTCACAGTGTAATGTTTCATATGCAAAACTTTCAATCTAATTTTGGGATTCTTTTGTGAGGATGTCACTAGTTTGCATCAATCTTTAATATGAACAGGTCTTAAAATACAGCGAGTGAACCTACTGGTCTGGGAGAACTTCTCCAAAGCGATGAGAGCAAACAGCATTACGGTAGGGTGGGCCTCAGAGCTCTGCAGATTCACGGAAAAGGCAGAAAAGAAATGGTCATCACTTTGTGCTTTTTGTCAGGGTATTATTTTGACCTAGAAATGCTAACATTAATTTACAATAACAATGCACTTTGTCTCATATAACCATGTCTTCTGTTATTAATTTATAGTGAGCATGCTTCCATGGACAAAAGCAGTTGATTTTTGGTAACTGACAGTTTGATCCGTTTCACAATGACTTCTCTTTCCTGACTGCACAACCATCACTATGTCTACATTACAAGATAAACTCTGCTAACAACATTTGCCTACATAAATCTCTCGGTTTTCTCAGTCACACAGAAGTTACCTACATAAGATATTCATTCCTTACTCACTCTTGTTCTTTCTTTTCAATGTCCTCCTCAACACTGGCTACAACATATTAAAAGTCAAAGCCAGCACTGAAGGGGTTTCCCTCAGAGCTGTCAAAAGTGGCCATCTTTTGGTTGTTTTTGGTAGATAAGTAAGAAACACTTCATTTGCAGAATTGACTTCCTTATCTCTCTGACAAAGCACATCAGATAAAGCAGATTAGAAAACAGTGACGTTCTTATCTGATGAATAACAAAATGATTTGAAGAGAACTAGTGGAGTGGTAAAAACAGAAACTCTCTTTGTTGTCTGTGGCATGGCTGGACTTTCCATCGTACGTTTATCTGAAGCATACCGACGTCTCAACTCTGCATTTCATCATAGCCAGCATCTCATCCAGACTTTCCTGCCACCAATGCCAAAAACTGCTGGATGAGATAACTGCAACTGTCACCATACCCGTTAAGCACGCTCAATTCATCAGCAAATGTGTTTTTTTTCTTTTTGGATTTCAGTTTTTTGTTAAAACCAAAACGTAGCTCAGCTGCTGAGGTATCACAAGAAATGTGATGACCCTCCCAGAGCAGCATCCATGGATAACATGCCATCAACACAGAACAAGAAATTTTACGTTATACCTTCCAACAAAATTAAAGATAGACTGACATCACAAGTGTGTGAGAGAGTGTGTGTGTGCTCACCAGACTCTCTAGAAGGTACTCAAGAGTTCCAGGGCTCAACAATCCAATACTGGCCGGACCTTAATAGAGAAAGATGGACAGAAAACAAAAAGAATTGTTTTAGTCAGAGTTTCTGTTTAACCCAAGAAAAATAATGATCATCATCATCAGCAGGAAAAACTGTGACTTAATGTCATGAGTAATGCCTTACTGATTTATCAGTCAGCCATAACATGAAAGTGTTTTCCGGATATATAACGCAGCAAATAATATTTGGGGGAATTCAGCAGAGTGTCCTTCAATTATCAGTGCTGCAGCTACCAGATCTAACAGCCACCTCACTAAAGGTTACAAATATAAACCATTACCAACATAAAGCACCACGTTCTGAACAGACACATCGAAAAATACAAATCGGAAATGTGAGTTCATGCCCATCACTAGAATACTCTCAGCACTGTGCAGCACTTGGTAGAACACAGTGAGCATCACAGCTGGGTAGATGGTGCTGGTGGTGTCTTTGCAGTAAATGGCTACCTAGGTTGTTTATTAACAACAATGTATTTCACAATGTCCCCATCATTTCCCCTTTTCAACCCTGTCAATGACACGTCACTCACACTTATCACATCTGTTTGCTGTGGTAGCTCTATTTATCATTTAGTCTTTTAGTTAGCTATTAAGTATTAACACTTGATTTCAAGAGTCGCTGAGCTAAACTAGTCTAACCTGACCATCCAGTATACCACCGTACTGCACATTAAGACATAAAAACAGCATCCGTGACCATGTCTTACTCTGGTTAAATAACAAAACATAGCAAAATCACCACAAGACAACTGACTCCTTAAATATAGGGTTGGGAATTGAATGAAAATGAATGTAAAGTCCTTGCAAGTTGACGAATGGACAGACTTTCAAAGCCGAGAGCGAGGAAGTAACATGCCAATGTAAGCAGTGAGGAGCAGGACTACTGACACGAGGATTAAAATGATCAAGTGTGTAAATGTGAACTGTACCAGCCAGTTTCTCTGCCAGGCATCCCAGGACTGCTGTGGTGTTTCTGTGTTTAGCAGGGTTTAGAGCGTCCTGTCGTGCTACGGCCGAACTCAGACTCAACATGTCAGAGAGTTTCTGGAGAGCATCCTGGAGAGAAGACATGGAAGAGTTACTCTGATGAAGATCACATACACACCTGTTTTCTATCCAAGGATGGAGAGATTTAATGTTACACTACAAGTCACAGTGTTTCCAAATTCATACATGACTGAAGATGGAAACAGACCAAGATATAAAGTATTAAAGTAAGGGCAAACACAGACACACACATTGCTACTTCTAGTGGGAAAAGGCAGAGGTGATTTCCTGGACAAACAGCAGGAGAAAGCAGAGCACATCAAGTAAATTAAATTAAGTTTCACTGATGCACTGCAAACCAGGATCAGCCAATATCATCCAATTTGCTTCAGCCTGTGTCACTGTGACGTGGCAAGAAGTGCAGACGTAAACATGTCGATGTTGCCATCTACAGGCAAGAAAAGGAATACCTTCTGCATTTACGTAACTAGCGCCACCTGCAGGCAAGGAGTGCTACGAGTGCAGTTTTATCCTCTTTCTAGCTGCTGTTCGTGTGTGTTGACGCTTTACATTTTAGATTTTAAAGATTCCAATGTTTTCTTAGGTGGAGCATATTTCTGTTGAATACTGGAAAGAGTACAGAGTTCATACTGTTCAGAGTGTCATAGTATGTCCTCTGTCCTCAGGTTACTTTGGACAGGGAAGCAGGGGTCCTAACCAGATTGTATTTGTTCAAAGGGGGAAAAAAAAGAGGAACGATGGGAGAGAGGGGGTGGAAAGCAGAGGCCAAAAGAAAACAATAAAAGGACAGTGACAGTTGGCTAATTTCTATCGTTGAAGCTCAACAAGCTTATTTCTATAAAGGGTATGTGTAGGTTAGTTTATGACAATGGTTTATGTTCACTAACCATTTAAATTGTATGCAACAGATAGACCTTAAATATAAAACCCAAAACAAAAATATACATACACAAAGACCTGCAGCTGTAATACTTTTTGGCTGTAGGTGGCACTACTGTTAAAATCGTCTGCAGGTGAAAACATCAACATGTTAACGGCTGCAGGTCTAAACTACTACAGGTGTAGTTGGTCTGTTGCTTTCTACCACCATTGGTCCACATGTCGAGTTGTGTAGAAATGGATCACCAAAGACTGCTCCTGAGGAGAAGCGGCGGCATGCTACATGTGAACGAGTGAGTTTGTGATGGTGTTGTGAAGGCCAGTTCCTTGAGAAAAATTGGGGTCCACAGCAATTTACTGATAACAGGGGGAAGAATTTCTAACTATGTCCTTGTATGCATACACACAAAATCATGCAGAAACACAGAAAAAAGGAGGACAAAGACTGGTTTTCTGAGTCTTTCCTTTTCTTTTAAGACTAAAAGCTTTGGTCAGATATGAGGTAAGAATTTTCGAGGTCCAATTGTCGGATTATTTTAAATTTATTACGCTAAATAACTCTCTGTCTTTCTCTCTCTCTCACACACACACCTATAAGCCACTAACCTTGGTGGGTAGAGGACACTCATCCAGTAGAAGGGTGATCACTGCAGGGCCAAGCGGATCGTCCAATGGGATCACTCGAATCAGAGACTGGACAACCTCCAGCCAACCATCATCTGAGAAATAAGAGAAGAAAAGACTGATTGGAGACTCAACTGATTGATCACTAAGTCCTGCCTGACTGCATTAAGCAACATAAGAAAATATCTGACTTACCTGCTGTCTTAATAAAGCAATATCACATGAAAGGAAGTGCTGTTGTACTGAATATCAACACGGCTGTGATTCTGTCGTAGGCACAAGGCTACACTAAACACATGCCAACACATTTCTGATAATCTTAGTATTAATTAACATTATTTGTACTGACCTGACCAAAACAAAACAAAACAAAAAAAACCACCTACAAGCCACTGAGGGGCTGCTGTACCTTCCCAATACTCTCCTACTGTGCAAAAAAGGGAGGTACATTTTCATATTCATGCAAAAACACAAGAACTGCCATTGCTATTCCTAATAAAACAAAATATGTCAAAGATAATTGAACTGTGCTGAAATCACGTTGTAAGACATGCCCCTGGATCATGATATCAGATGTGGCATAAATACTAAAACATCCATTTCCTGTCCATTAGATGACTCAGTCAGAAACTCTCTATCACTTATAAAAACCCAGCCAACTGCCTGATGAATTATGTAATATCATAACACATATCAAACAGAAAATGACTGGCTGGCTGACTTGCTGCTTGGCTGCCTTCAGAGTTCAGTATCTGCGAGCTAATACCAAACTTGGCTGTTGTCAAACCAAACACCACACCATATGTGCATGATACAAGGGCCCAAACACAAGAATTGAAAGGCTACCACAGAAGTATACACACAAACACACTCAGCAGGAGAGCATCGTTCAACATATGCACAAGAAAGTGCAAACAAAACCAAGCGCATACACAAAAACATCAACTAAACTGTGTGAAAACCTAAGCAAGAATCAGACATGTCAAGCTAAGAATACGGCAACTCTATTATATTTTATTCAACTAGCCAAAGAAATCCATCTGGAACATTCAAAACAGAGAAAAATATGTCAATCCTATTTCAATCTTGGAAACGTTGGCTATCATCTGACAACGATTTAGCCTCTGGGGGCAACGCCAAATGTTTCTGGGCTTCTGGTGTAGCCAGCGGATATCCAGATGACAGATATCTGGGCCAAGACTTCCTCTTCCGTTTGCCAATCATTGTTTACAGTCCATTCAGTACAAGTGTCTCGAGAGAAAGATGCATTTCAGCAAATCTCTATAAACACATATTTTAAAAAAAACAAAAAACAACTAATCACTGAAACATCATCCGACGATAGCCAATGGAGTCATTCCACATTACATACATTCTCCATCTCTTTTTGTCTCTACATGGACTGTTCACTTGCAAAGTCTGCTGAAACATGATTGGTCAATACAACTCGGACTCAGAGAACAGAAACCAAAGTGCTTCCAATGACAAAATCTTCATACGTGTGCTCATAGGCAGATATCTGTTTGACATATTGTATCTGGCAGCTGACACATGATGTTTGGAGTGTAACTATGTCCCTTCTCCAGGTGATGCAATGCAACGTCCCCACCCCCCCCTGGGCTAAGCCACTGGCTGTGTTGAAGAAATGCTGAGGCAGCAACATTGCTGCAGCACTGTAAGCAGCAGACAGGTGCAGACAGGTGGTGTTGCAGCCCTCGAGTGAAGGTTTCTCCAGTTTGACATAAATGGCCTCTTTTACGTCTCATGCAATCCATCAACTTTGTGTTAGAGCTTTACATTTTGGTCCTTAAAATTTCTTCTCAAGAGTGATTTGAATGATGTGTCAACGAGACTACAAAACAACACTGAACAAAGGATGAGGACTGCGACTGTCTGATGCTTACAAAGCTACTTAATATCACTGCCTCAGCAGTTCTCAGAAACAACCCACCAGCTCAGGCAGAGGGGGATGGGACAGCAAGAGACCTGTTTAAATTCCTGGGACTCCTCATCAGCCAGTAGAAATGATAAAATCTTGACTTTGTGTCAGAGGAGTTGTAAACATGACTGAAAGCTAACAATTGAACAGTTGAGACATTAGTCACCTCGTCAAATTGCTGTTTTTGAGTTTTCTCATTTTATAACTCTGATCCTGTAATTTCAAAGTCATTAAAAGTGCTTTTGCATCACGTAACGTCACGTTACTTTAGTCATTTGCTAACGCAACTGAGCTGTTGCTGCTGTTGCTTGTCATGGCTCATCCCAAGCTGAAGAGTGCTTTTCAGTTTGAGAGTCATAACTTCAGCTTGATCCTCAGATTTCCTAACGCAACTCATACTGTAACTTAATTTTCTTCTGTTTATGAGTCAGACGGTGAAGAAATTCTTGGAAATGAACCTGTGTGTTTCATATAAGGCTGCATAAGACAGTGGTTCAGGCTGCAATATTTCTTAGTATTCTAATAAAGCTATGTTTTGCTGTATCTTGCAGCCACTTTCAGATTCTGGTATCTCGACACACAGATGGTGTACAATATAGCAGCACCAGCTTCAAAATAATGCAATCCTATTATCTGGAAGAGAAGGATATTGTACGACTGTCACAAGACCAAGAATATACAGCACTGTGAAACACACACTAAATAGCTCACTTCAGTTGTACACAAAAGATGTTGTTAAACTTTCAAAGCTGGACTTTAAAGCTTTGTGTATTCTATAGCAGCTTTTTAAAAAGAGACATTTTATTTGCTAAGTGGACACAGTACTGCCACGCTCAGTGTGTCAATGTGTGTTCTCTTTTTATGCTTACCCGTCTCTGCCATCTCGTGCAAAGTGATCATGGAGTAAGGGGGCTCTTGGTCACTGAAAAACAGAACAGAGTTTGCACAGAATGTGAGAACAGCTTGCTTTAGATTAGTTTCTATCCCTTTTCCACTTTACCATCATCACAACCGCTGCTCTATATTTTGTGATATGCGCTTCTAAGCATGCTTCACAGAAATGGCAGGGGCGCATCGCAGTAAGAGAATTCAGGCAGCAAATACATCTCAAGTGTTTGCGACGCTCAGTTCACTCCGTCTGAAATAATATAAAGCAATGATTCATGCCTTTGTCTGTTTCTGTGATTGCAGTAATGGCTGTGAACAGTAATGTTTTCCTACGGAAAGGTTAACGCAGAGTATAATTGTGATGGATTTACATCAGTGGGTGTTGTTTTTGATGATGCTGCTGTTGTTACTGTTGCTTGTCATGGCTCATCCCAAGCTGAAGAGTGCTCTGAGAGTCATAACTGAATGAGATTCTTCATAGATGAGTCTACTTGTAGGTTGGACTTTCAGTATTTCTGGATGGACTCAAGAAATAAGTCTCCACACTATGCTATGACACAAGAAATGATCTAATAGCCAGGTTGATGGAAAATTAGGCAAATTACTAGGTTGCTGCTGTTACTACTAACAGGAACAGACTGAAAAGGGGGAAAGCAAAGCAGACTACACTACCTATAATTTATATCTATATATTTTCATGTCTTCTTAACCATGACACACTCAAAAGGCATCATGCCCATATTTTCTTCACAAAGCCAACGAAACTCATGCTGAGGAAAGAGAGCTCAGTGGAAATGAAAGGGAAGTGCTTCAGCATCTACGCAGGGAACACAAATCTTGCTACATCACTGCAGCAAGTCATCGTTAGGGCAAAGGAGGAAACACAGCACATAAACCTAATAATACCTGCAGCAGCTGCTTGGACTGGTTAACACCATTCAAGTCATCTCAAATATTTAATAATAAAGATAAGTCTTGTTATAGGAACAATTCTGCTTGATGTATTGTTTTAGTTCAGGTGGAAAAAAAGTCAGTTATTCTAACTTATTTTGTCAGTTTGGCCTTTACATTTTTATTTTGTGAAATCACTTTTATATTTAACGTTACCTTTCATTTCTGGTGTCAAATCCTGATTTCCAATAAATTCTCCAGTTACATTTTCTTTTAAACCTCAAGGAAACATACAACCCTAGTTCAGACTACAGGGATGATGTGAGGTAAAGACGTGTGAAAGTGTAGCTCGTTGCTGGTGATAAATAAAAATGTCAAAGCTTGACAAGGTGATATAAATGTGGTTATATTTTTGATGACACTGTGAAGGTTGATGGTGTTGGCACTGTCAACAAGACAGGTGCGACACAGCCCACGCAATCAACACACAGTCTCTGACAACACTCATTGTAGTGTTGCTACGACACTGCGCAATAGTGTGATATAAATGTTTTTGTTTTTTTTTTAGTTTGATTATTTGTAGTTTTCCTAAATAATAATCAAAAAGTCATACATCTTTAAGATTTTCTGTTTAAGATTTTACTAACAATTTACTATAAGTGTCCCTGTTTAGCGTTAATAAACAGTATACAAACACTCCATAATATAGTTGTACGTAGCCATGAGGACACTTTTAAGTATAATAATAGTCAACAATTAAAACTTATCCTATGACGATACAGTTTATTACTGCTACAACTATTATTAGAACTGTGTCTTACTGTATTGTTATTAATTACTGACCGACAGGTGCCCACAGAGGGAGTTTTTGGCAACACAAATGAATATAACTGCTTGCTACTACATTATAGTATGCTTTAAGCCGTTTGTTAATTGTTTATGTAGTGCTTATGAGCGCTGTGCTGTTTGTTCCAAAAACACAAATGACACAGGACTTAGTCATCACAAAGGCGTGACTTTACTTACCCACTACTCTTTCAAACATCGCTGTCAGTGTCGCACATGCGACGTTTGTGTGTTTGTGACAACAGAGCAACCTCATGTGACGCTTTGACATTTTTTTCTGTTCATCTTTGACTGATCTTGAATGTCATGGGAAGCTACAGCATTTCACTACCGCCACCACTCGGATTTACAAGACCGCAACCCTCATGTTCATGTACAGTATATCTTACTGCATGACAAAAACGATCTATGGGATCAAGTAGGTCCAAATGCGCTGAGCCAACAAACCTTGTAAATATGCTAATATAACTTGATTACTTTTCCACTGCACTGCGGCTACCGTGCTGCTTCAGACCTAATCGCTCCTACTTTAAGTAATAAAGTAGCTACACGTAAATAACAATAGTAACAATACTGAAATACTGAAACAGAATTTCTTTGACAAGCACCAGGATGGTTACACATCCTCATGATCCTGGTTCAGCCAGTCCAACAACTTTATCATTTAAGAAATTTTAGAATATATAAATTTAAAAACTGTATGGCACACATTCACTCTTCCTCCCATCGTCATATTTACCTCATCAATGTCATTACTCTTATAAGACTTACTTGTCTACAAGTGTCCTGATGACAGCCAACGTGTCCAGCACCAGGCCATCCACATTCTGCTTCTTCCGTCTTGGCTCGTGGGGTCCTCGCCCTCGCCGTGGCGGCCTGACCGGATCCCTTGGTCGACTGCTCCTGGCCTCTCCAGCATCGACACCTACGCCCGTACTGTGATCCACCCGCCTAGCTTGTCCTCGGGTCGCCCTTGTTGACCCATGTTGGTGGTCCTCCAAGTCACTATCCTCCCGGCACACACAGCTGTTACCCATGGTTCCAGTGCCTGAGACCACACTGGCAAGGGTCTCCCAGAATGGAGGAAGGGAGTTTGAGGAGGAAAGGAAGAGCAGAACCCGTGCAAGGCTCCTGCAGGCACAGAAAGTGATCCAGGCGGCTACTATCATATCATTTGAAGAGCTTGGTTTTGGGGGATTCTAATCCCAGTGGGCTGGGTGGGATCAACGTAAATGATCATGCTGTTGCCAAGCAGAGATGTAGGATTGGTTTGGAAGTCGTAATATATGGCTGGTTAAATGGACCAGGAGGGGTCAGGTGCTGCAAGGAGAAAAGCTGTGAACATCATAGACAGCCCGGGGTTCAGGTCCAGTTCTCATCCAGGTCTCGCATATCTGTGGAAGCAACACAAACAGAGGAGAAAAAAGTGAAACTCTGCCCCGAGGTTTAGTCTGGCAGAGCCGTTTATTTAACTGTTAAACAGCTGATCATGTTCTGCCAGCAGCAAAGCTGAAATCTAGCTGGAGTGGCACACCCCATTAGATGAAGTGCCAAGTCTGAAGGGAATAAATTATTGAAAACTAGAAAGAAAATCAGCATTAACCATTAGCTGTCCCTCGCAGGCAAAGTAGTTACTATACGACGCGAAGCTGTTTCAATCTAAAGTTGTTTAAGTAGACAAAATGTATCAACAATGAGCTCATCGTGCACCTACTCACAGAGAAATGTTAGTACTGTTGACAAGCAAGAGCCTCTCAGTTAGCTGACTAGCAAGCTAGCCACCCACCCAGTAAGCACTGTAACATTAGCAGTTCAAAATGTCTCACAAACTCGCACTTATCATTTCGTTAATGAACTACAGTGGATCATTTCTGACCTGAACGGGTACTTACGTGCTCTCACTTGAAAAACAGCAGCGTTCAAACGCAGACCGAAGTAGTTTCCACAGACACAGACAGCTAGCTGCGTTGTGTTTGGGAGCTAACCAGCTAGCTGTTAGCCCGGTTAGCTGGACACTCCTCTGACTGTCAAACTACATAAGTTAGCTAACGTGAGTAGCGACGAACTACGCGTGGTGCTCAAAACGCCGGTGAACTACGGAGGCACATTAACACGACCCGCCTGTATTCTCGTAAGACAGCTTCTGTGAGATATAAAAGCAGCACATTCATGTGACGGGTCGGCTAACACCTCGTACACATTTTAACGACGCTACACCGCTAGCTCCGTGCTAAGTTCCGTAGCGTTGGCAGCTAAAAGGTAGACCATCATCAGCTGTGGCTGCGGAGGCGCGGCTGACGGAGGAGGAGGAAGGAGGATTTTTGTTCAATACAACGTCAATATACAGCAAAGACCGCGGGTTCCTCTGATATAATAAACTCTCCTTTAATCTCTTTATGTCACTTATCCGTGCTGCATTCTGAAGCCTTTTAAATGCGTGTGGAAATCATTGTTTTGTGTGTTTCTGCACTGTATGTTGTTTTTCCCGAGAGAATAAAAGCAACAAGTTACAACAATAAAATTACAACAGATGAAAACGCACACGGTAAAGTTGCATATTAGACTACGGTGCCGCGAACACGTCAAACAAGTACGCTAATACAACTATTTATTGTAAAAAAACAAAATATAAAACCAGCAAACTAAAAGGGAATGTTCCGAAGCCAAAGTTTCCTACGGTACGTGAACGCAATCAACAGAAGGCACAAAAATTACAAATAAAATGGTTTAAAACTTTTATAAAGCACTAACAGAATATTTCTATTTGAAATATATCTATATATTTGAAAACATTTGTAATATTAGAGCCTATACTGTATAAGAATCCCACAGTCACACTGATGTGCCAGAACAATAAGATGGAAATTGTTTTTTATAACTTTTCTTAATACATTTGAATCCGCACTGTGCCACGGGTTGTAAAATGCTTTAAGAATCATTTTATTTGTTGTCAAGGTCACATTTATCAATATACAATATACAACAGGACAATATAACAGAGAGGAACTGAAGGTGGGCTGGGGCACTCCATGCAGCAGGGTCCAGGTCCATGTTCAAGGCTTTGGTAAGCTTCTGTGGGTCAGTTTGATGTCTCAGAATTTGGGCATCTGAAATACAGACCACATATATGATGGTATAGTTAATATTATTAATTAAAAGACAAAACTGGCTAAATGACAGCATCTACACGCTACATAATGCTCATTAACAAAGAGGAAAGTTGTCCATACATTGAATGTGTATTCTTTGTGGTCTATACTAAACTAAGGTGTCAGAAGAATTCAGAATACCATTGAACCAACAATCTTACATCAGGTCAACCATGCATCTAGATGGTGTGCTGTAAATTGGGGCGGTCATACACCCTGCTTCGGTCCACGGCTGTATTCAAGGAGTTGTCACGATACATCCCGCTCTTGCCCAGGTGTTCAGAGAATCTTTGTGATTTAGGGTGGAAACTGCACGGTGAGCTTTCAAAGGTTGGAGAGAGGAGACCATAGTCTCTGGAAGTGGTCCTGTACAATAGATTGTTAGTCTTGGCACACAGCGCTGGAGACATCATGCAGGAGAAAACTGGGTTTCCAGGGTTCAAACATGTTTTTGTATTTTCTACCTGCTGATCTTGAGAGGCTGACATCATTGCAGCGCCTATAAGAAGAAAGTGATATCATAATACACAAAATTCAGCTTCAGTACAGGATTGCACAAAACCATGCTCATTTTTGGTACCATAAAACTGACTGATGCAGAGGTCTGTCTGAGGGCAACATTAACTTGTGTTTGATGAGAACTGTTTAGTTATACAGGTATTTAATGACTATTTAACACAAAGCTAAGGGAAGCTTAAAGCTTCAAACATGTATATGTCACTCCAAAAGAAGGCTTTACTATTCTCTGTAGTAATGCTTGAGTGAAATGGTGGCTTGTTTAGATGCTAAAGTAACGTTTGTCTGGCTAACCTATTAAAGTAACGTCAACTTTAACTGTCGTTACGTTTAAATTTAACGCTCCGCTGACTGAAAACTATCCGAAGAAAACCTGATGAATGTAATATATATATATAGATAGATATAGTTACCTTTAAATGTAGTAAAACAACAAAGAGTCGCGTTGTCTTTATCCTGCCGTGTGAGCCAGAGGACGGTTCAGAGAGGATGAGTCTGGTTACCATGGAAACCACGCAACACTAGGTGGCGTGGCGGTCGGTTACGTTCATTTTTAACAGCCGTGCTCTGTAACAGAAACAGACGTTGGTCTTACAAACGGTCCGCTTGCTAGTTTAAAACCACATCTAACGGTCTTCATCATCGGCGGATAGATTTGTCAGTATGTACACTCGTTAAAACTGTCACAAAACCTACATTATCATCACTGTTATTGTTATAATACATGATAATATAATAAAAAATCAATATTATTATTAGTAGTAGTACAGGTGGTGGTACGTGATGGTTTTAATCGGTTATTTAACACAGAATTGAATATCTAACGCAGCACTTCCCAAGCACGTGAAGGCATCATTGGTTACATTATCAACAAGCGCCAGTTGTGACGTACAATTACAGCGTCGACTGTGGTCAAACAGCTACAACCTGAAACGCATGTCAATATTTCAGACTTTTTATATTACAGACTTTAACGAACCCTGTGCTGCTGGTACTTTATTACTTCTGAGGTAGTATTGTAACGTGGCGGGCTTTCTACACCGTCTACTGTTAAGTGTTGCAGCTAGCTAAAGGCTAACTCTGAGTAGCATGGACAGTGAAATTCAAAGAGACGGCAGAGTGCTGGACCTCACCGATGACGCCTGGAGGGAAGACAGACTGCCCTATGAAGATGTCACCATCCCACTAGTAAGTGCTGTACACAACAGGCTGATGTTAGCATCAGGCAGCCTTCTGCAGAAGTTTCTCTTCGACGATTGTTGGATGTCATGGAGGAGGGATGTTTACTTCTAATTCATCTTGTGTGGAAGTTTATTAATGACAGTATTGTTTGGTAAGCAGAAAACAAACAAAGCCCATCTGTAATATGTTTGTGAAAAGCAGGTGTTGAATCTAGATATGGGCTAACAGGCTTCAACAGGACACAGTGCAGTATTTTAGAGAAATGAAACATCTGATTGGGTTCACTGGGAAACCCTTTTATTATGTAACAATTGGGTGACACTTTATAACAATCCAGAGTAATTTGATCTGAACTGAATTATTGATGTGCAAGGCTCAAAAAATGGACAAAACTGAGAGTGAGAAGATGATTAGAAAAAGAAGATGTACTACCAGAAAAGTAGCCACAGTCTTTTCCGACTAAAAACATGTATGACCTTTGCCATTGTGGCCGTACGCGCACAAGACTGCATAAAATTCAGAGAATTGAAAATGTGTCAGGATTGAAAAGGAAAACAAGGACTGTAAAAAAAACGAATAATTTGGTAAAATGCATTATAAATGAACTGACAAGAAACACACTTAATGAGCAGTTAATTAACAACAAAACAACAAAAAGCACTTGCTCTCAGATGCTCATGTTGCCTATTAGATTTGTTTTGTATAAACCCCTGTCTAAATACTTCTGCTTTTCTTTTGCATCCTTCAAATGTTCAGTTTTTGTCTTGATGACATCAGGCGGTTGGCATAAAGTAAAGTGAAACACTCTCCCTTGTTCTCTGACAGAGTGAACTGCCTGAGGCCGAGCAGGACAACGGGGGATCCACAGAGTCTGTGAAGGAACAAGAGATGAAGTGGACAGACCTCGCCCTGCAGAGCCTGCACGAAAACACACCGAGCACCGGAAGCTGAAAAACTAATCTGGAATCAGACTCTCGGACAAAAACACACACTGAATTCAGATGCATGCGATTCACACTCTTTTCACATTTTTGCAAGATTGAGTATATTTCAGCAAAGCAGAAACGATGCACAAATGTATTTTGCATTGGTGTCGGGTTTATATTGTAGTCTTTATAAATATAAAATAACTGTCTTATTACACATTCTTGAGATTTTTTTCATACAACAAACAGCTTTCATTTTGACAGCATTAGTTTAGTCTAGGACTGGATGGTGGATGGTGGACACAAAGATAGTGTGTACCCATACTGGACTCTTTGTAAAAGCATTTTTTGCTTATTTAAAGATCAATCTGTCAACTTTCTATCATAAAACAAAGAAATTCTGGTTTAACTTTATGAAGTTGTGATCATGGAGCATCATGTTGGCAGTTGGATGATTACAGCCCAGGATGAAGATATGACTACATCAGAATTTTTTCTGATGCTCAGATTGTGAAGCAATAGACAATTTCTATACAAGATCTTTGTTAAAAATCTAAAACACACACATACAGTTGATTAAAGAGCTGTGCATTACCTATATATGGTTAGTTAAGAGCTTACCTTAGCTGGTTTTATTCACTGTGGTACACTCTTTACAGTAATTCCAGACTATAGTTCTCTCTAGTCAGCACATTTAACCATTTTATCCAAAAATCAAAAAATTCTCTTTAAACCTGCTTAAATTATTTTGTATTTAACATTTACACAACTTCTATTGGGGAAAAAAACAAACAAACATCTCTGTAAAGTTCCTGACTCCATCATCAGCTCCTTCGTCACTGTGTTTGTGCAGCTTCTTTCATGAGCTTACGGATGTGGTCATGTGGCCCCTTCTGCAGCAGGGCTGAGGGGTATCGGTAAGAGCCTCCTAAATGATCCCAGAACGTGAAGTATTGCCCATAGTTGTAATTGAAGAAGAGGTGATGGTCAACATGGTGAGCAGCTCCATTGATCATCCATATCTGCGGGCCGGGGATGCGGTAGTCCCCATCATGTATAGAGATGGTCCAGATGTTGACAAAGATGAAGAGTGAGAGGTAGACCATCTGTAATGTAAACATCCCAAAAAAACAACAACACATTTTACAGTTATGTGACAGAGTTTACATCAGGATGATGTACTTTTTCAAAGTCATTGCATTTTGTACTCTACATCAGATTTTGTGCTCATGCAGCGGTACCTGAAATAATTCAAGACAACTTTTATCAACAACCACAGCATCAAGAAATATGTAATAAAGCATGTGCAGTCATAATTGCCAGTACTGTTACAAGAAGACCAACACCTTGTGGAGGGGGAAGATGAAAGGGTAGACATGATAGGGTAAGCTCTGCAGGAAGCCGTCGAGTGGGTGGAAGGCATGGCTGGCAAAAGGCGTAGGAATCTTGAATATATGGTGTTGCTTATGTAAGTGCTGAAGGGGAAAAGCACAAGGCAGGCAAACAAGGTACACAAAAAAGAAAGCCAGAATCAGAAAGTATTATGAAGCGGTCATAGCTTATTCTGTAACTTTTAATTTTTTTTTTTATTCAATAAATAATTAAAATTTCAAATAAACTAAGCAGGAAATCTAACAAATTGATGTGATAATTGTTCTGTTATTTCATAGCCCTGATTGATACTGAACCAAAAAAAAAACAGTTAAGCTGTTGACTAAGACCAAAACAATGGGCTGAAAGATGCTAAAATGCACCACAGCGCTGAGGGGAGCGGTAAACTCAGTGGGTTCATCACTGTGAGCAAACCCTTCAGATCACAAATTTGTTAGCTTTGAACAGCTTTCAGCTTTCAGCTATAAGCATGCTGAAACTCACCTTGTAAATCTTCTTATGGTGCATGCACCGGTGTATCCAGTAGATACACATATCAGTAAAAAACAAGAAACCAGCAATGCTCAGGAACACCCCGGGCCAGCCTGAAAAAACACACACAAAGAAGGCTAATGGGTTTCATTAGGCCTAATTATTTTACTACCTGATTTAACAAATAAGAAATCTTTGATCGATGGCTACTATTAGTCAGTTCACCAAAATGACTGAGCTGATGAATGAGTTGATTCAGGTGAACATGAACCCTGTTCTGGATTTTAAGGTTTCTGATGAGTGTTGTCTCACCCAGAGAAGATTCACTGATGTTGTCATAAAGTTTGCTGTGACCCCTGACCTCCCAGAAGAAAAGGGCCACTGTGGGGAAGCTCATCCAGAAGATGGCGGTCATTCCTAGTTGAATCTCTTGTCTTACCTGGTTCTAGCATAGGAGCACAGGATTAGGATTAGGATTTCAGAGGAGTTTTCTTTGGACCAGGACTGATATTATGTTACTTACAAAATCAAAACTGTCATATCAATAACTGGTCTACAATTCAACCTGGTCCATTAAACAAGCTTACCTTAATAAAATATGGATGTTTCATGAGTTTATGGTCAAACACATAGTAGAAGCTAAGTGCACCAAAGCCCATGTAAAGCAGCTCTGCCCCCAGGTTGGTCAGCACCCACAGGCTGATTATCTGACGCAGAGCCCCGTCCTCGGGCCATGAGGTCGGGTAAACATACGGAGTGAAGATGTAATTGTCGGCAATGTTCAGCACATGATCCATGGCTCAGTCTGTGAAGAGAAATGTACAGCATGCAGCCTTGCGCTTAAGATTTGTGTGACGGAGAACAGGCTATGTGCAAAGGTAGTTAGTTAAATGTGTTAGCAATTAGCCTATGTAGACACTTAACATTACAGCTCATAAACAGAAGCAGAAGGAGGAAAACTATTATTAAAAGACAATCAAATTCAGGAATCTTACCTGTACTATACTTGTGCCATAATCCCTTAAATTTGGGTCCTCAATTAATACAACTGTGCTTATTAAAACTTATTGACTCTACTCATGTTGCAAATGACACAAGCACTCCATTCACTCTAGCTGCTGCGGTCCTCAAATGCTGACTGTTTGTATCATTTTGCTGATGATTAGGCCAAAGTCCTGAGCTTGTTTCAGTGGTCATCAAAAGCTGCATCAGATGTATCTTGTTTAACTTGATCGATGAACTTTTCTTTTTCATTTTACTTAACCCAAATGAATGATTCCAAAATAATTGCCATCAGCATGCACAGTAAAACACACAGCCTACAAATATTACTGCTATAAATTAAACAAATAGGATCAGCAAAAGTATGACATCAATGATTCTGTACACCTGCTGCAGGATGGTAGCCGTCACTGAAAACAAAATATATCACATGCACTAAAAGCTTTTGCAGCTTGTTTTGTTGTTAGTTTTGTGTTTTTCAGGCATTATTTTGTGAAAAGAGCTCATTGCCAAATCGGTTATTACTGCTGAACTGACCTGCTTCAGGACCAGGACCAGATGTCTGAAGTGTGTGACCCTTCCCAGAAAGAGCTCGAGTCCTTCTCCTTCCACACACAGCGTGTCCACCATATGATTTGTGACAGAAGACACGTGGCCTAATGTCGCAAACTGTTTAGTGGTGGATGAATCACACCCTGCTGATAGAAAATTACCCTGCATTCCAGCAAGTTTTCCACAAATGCAAAAAGAAACTATAATATTTTTTTCTCAAGAAGCTGGTAGTGATTTGGAAGGTGTTCTTTGCTTCATTTTAGTGACTCAGTAAGTATGCTGAGGGGAGATACATGTCAGCCATGATGGAACAAGATCCCAGCATGCTCAGCAAATAACAAGGAGCTCAGTGACAGCAGGATTCAGTCAAAATTTTGCTAATTTCAAAAAGTTTGAGTGAAATAATCTCCACATGCTGGCTTAAAACATTTATCAGCGATAGTTTATTTGATTGATGTCTTTATATAGCATCCACCTTCATAAGTAATTAGAAATGGCATTATAGCAATTAATTATTAGTGCATTGCTTTTTTTTTAACCACCCTAGATTTTTTTAAATGCAAAATAAAACTGCAGGTGTAAGCATGTCATTTTTGGCAACACACGTGCCACCTGTCCCACACTGGTCTTTAGGATCAGATTCCCCCTGAACAGTCTGCCCTTTACACACACGCACATACAAGTGAAAGTAAGAGTCTTGCCTGCACAGAGAATCTGTACAAGATAGTGAATGTTTTCATGCAAAGAGCATCACACACACACACACACACACACACACACACGCACACACACACACACACACACACACATATATATACATATATATTTTATAGATGTGTGACATGGAGTGGGAAACTTTACATATGTGTCAGTTATACACTTTTCTGTGTGAATTGGGATCTTATCTTCTTATCTTTAATTTGAAATAAAAGCTCTGGGGGTTTAAACACCACCTGTCTTCATTGACATTCTAGTTGTTTCTTAAAAAAGCTGCACTCCGCCCTAAATTTCTTTCATTCCACTCGTTACACTCTGTGAT
Organism: Argyrosomus regius; assembly: GCA_946959425.1. Lineage (NCBI taxonomy): Eukaryota > Metazoa > Chordata > Actinopteri > Sciaenidae > Argyrosomus > Argyrosomus regius. The sequence goes on from OX336886.1 coordinate 22,013,524, forward strand.
TTGCATCAGTCATATCCTATAATGACTCAGCTCATTACACACTGACATGTACGCACACACAATCACTTCAGCTATGATGTGAGGAAAAACAGTCAGACGGTGGCGAGCGCAAAAAACGGACAATGTTGCCTTCAGGCTCCCACCACAATCTGCAACATCCGCGGGCAGTGAATGTAAACGGTCACCTGTTTGTTTGTGAAATGTGTGCTAGCGAAACCAACATAAAAACATGTATGTAAGAGTACAGTAGTGTTCAGTGCTGAAGTGAGCATGTTAAGTATCTCCACAGGATTCAAAACAAGCTTTTAGGGAGCTTACTTCGCCGTCATAGCTTGTGATAATCTTTACATATATTCATTGAACAGACTTTTTGCATGGCGCCTTAGGTATCAAGCAAAAAATTAAAAAAAGAGTCACGCAAACAACCAAAAAAAAGGCCTAGTTTTCATGTGCGCTCGGCTCATGCATTAAATTTCCTGAAGCACACGGTACGTGAAGGCATCACATTACAATCGCCTATTTACTTTGGTTTGCTCACGAGCGCGGCCGGGTGCAGAGCTGCGGGAGGGAGAGACAACGCTGAAGTTTGTTTGTACCGTGTGCACCGCACAGAGGCGAAAACACCGAGAAACACTGAAAAAACACTGAGGAAACACACAGGAGAATAAATGTTTTACTTACACAGTCTGTGATGTTTATATGTGATGCGAAAATAAAATCACATAATAGGACAGAAAATTAAGTATGTATTTTGAATTGTTCATTGAACCTCACCATGACATTAACAATAACCTTAAATCACATTTACGGACCCCCAAGAAAGACCTCATATGAGTAATTTGTGATTTTATACTGTAGGATATGTTTTTTTAAAACATCTGTTTGTATTTTAAAGCAAGATTCCTGGAAATACATCAGTCTTTCAAAATAAAACAAGGTATTAAACGCAAAAATAATTCAGTATTTGATTGTTATACTGGTCAAATAAATCACAGACACCATTAATTCACCATTGATGCCATTTAATTCAAATATTAAGCCCCACAACCCCTTTAATTCGAGGGGGGCTTCATTTATCGAAAGTTTTCATTGTACAGGGGAATTTTTGCATTTCGTAAATCCGTGCGCAAAAACTGACCTCATGACTTACTGATGTGTGCACACTACAGTGTGTGCTCCCGCATTAAAAAACATCTTATTTATTCTTATTATTAATTATTTCTTTCATGTAGCCCCCTAGAGTAACAAGGAAATGGTGTTATCCTATCCCAGGTGGCATTAGTGTTCACCTGAAAATGAAACCATGTATCGGCGCACTTTATTAACATTCTCTCCACTGCCATGTTGTTTTTCTTCATGTAAACACATTAATTATTCCGGGCTTTGGTGTTCCCATTCTTACGTAATTTTTTGAGACATTATGCCAACAACTCGTCCTCGCCTGGCTGGGAATCTCTGTGTATTCCCGCTTCTGGGTGGTTAACCAACAAGTCGTGTGCACAAACCTCTTTGTAATCATCTGCTCCGTGTGTGCGTGCAGCGTGACAGGCGTGTTTTTGCACCCGGTTCTGTTGTTCCCTGCACGGTATAAAAGAGCTGCTCCTTCGCAGATAGTCACAACACAGACTCGACTGAGATCGAAGAGAAGACACCTTCACACGAAGAAACCTCGAAATCATCTGAAAAAAAATGGACCCTTGTGACTGCTCAAAGAGTAAGTGATCTCCGATAATAGCTGTGTCTGCTATTAATATTTTGTATAACGTTTGTCTTTAGTGGGAAATATGATCGGCTGAATTATATTTAATTTTACTTTTAATGTGTTCTAGGTGGAACCTGCAACTGCGGGGGATCCTGCAATTGCAAAGACTGTTCCTGCACCTCCTGCAAGAAGAGTAAGTTAGAAAACATCTCCCCATCGATGTGATTTGTTTGATATTGATTTTTCTAGTATCCTATATAGCTATCTAAAATCACATTTTTACATGGAAGGTAGGCTGCCCAGGTGTGCCTAATTAACTGAAATTTCAAGGGGTTATTTGTAATCCAAGCTGACCATCCTTTGTTTTGAAGATCTTACCTAAATGTCCTCGTCTTAGGGCTGCTATCAGCTGTCATTTCCAGTACTTAAATGTCCCTGTCTGTTCTTTCCAGGCTGCTGCCCATGCTGCCCATCCGGCTGCAGCAAGTGCGCCTCTGGCTGCGTGTGCAAAGGGGAAGACGTGCGACACCAGCTGCTGTCAGTGAGGAGGCAGCTACATCAGCAGTCTCCTGATCTTGTGATGTAGCCTGCGTGGACCACTCTGAATTAATTGTGGTTGCAAATGTCTATAGAAATTTTGTACTTGTCTTCAGTGTTTGAAATAAACGTTTCCTTGATGTGAACATGTTGTCTCTGTTTAACTTTGGAAGCTGTGTGGCTATTGGGTTTCAAGCCTCTGTATAAAATGAGCTGAGGTGCTGCAGTAGAAAGTCATCCAAGCAAGGTCGCACACAGGGAGACTCATAAAACTGAAACTCAAGTCCTTATGGCTGCAGAGTGCTGCTTCAACAAAGAATTGATTCACAAGTGGAAGGTCAAGTATGTCCTTGAAGGCGCACTCTCACTGGTGCCAAGACTTTTTTTTCTGAAAATGTCAACCCACACTTTATGTCAAGAGGCAAAATGATTAAATACGGTAACCCATGAACTAATCTACTGAAGCTCATTTAATCAGTGATGTATTCATTCAATAAGACATCAATGTTTGCTGTAAATGGAGAATCAAGGCCGGGGGAGTACTACCTACTTTAAAACCTCGAACTGAGCACGCTCTAGATCAGGGGTGTCCAAACTGTTCCACAAAGGGCCGGTGTGGCTGCAGGTTTTTGTTCCAACCAACCAAGAGCACACAGTTTGACCAGTCAACTCTCTGAAGACTGAGATCAGTTGATTAAATGAGTCAAATCTGGTGTGCTGCTGCTTGGTTGGAAAGAAAACCTGCAGCCACACCGGCCCTTGGTGGAACAGTTTGGACACCCCTGCTCTAGATCTTTGATCTATTTAATTATAACTAAATCACACATCCTGTTGAACTAATGGCCTGTATGTGTCACTGTACATGACAGACCTTTTTCACAGCAGCCCCTTTGACATGAAACACAGGTGTTTCCAATGATACTAATCAAGGTTTCATTCTATTCATTTCACCATGCACCACAGCAGCACTCTGACTCTGTTTGACCTGAATGGAATCTTAATAAATGTCATTGCCAACACCTGTGTTTACCTACTATTACATGAAAGTCTATCTATAAAAAAAAAAAAGTCTATTGCAGTTGCAGTATGTACTCTAGCTGTCTGAGTTGAACTCTTTGGGTCCGGCCAAGTCCCCTGATATCTTTCATCACTTTGATTCAATAGGACACTCCCTCAAACACCTCAGTGTGCTCACATGTGATAGATCCAATCTGTCTTGCATTAATCTGACTTGAAAATAATGTTATTATAGACATATTGTTGATAAACAGTAAATAAAATTGTATTATCTTTCCGTTGTCATGGTTACATGTGGTTGGCAGCCAGTTGCAGTAGCTTCCTACAGCTGTCAGACTCTTTAACACCTTTAACACCATCTTTCTTAAAAACAGTCAAACCTCTACCACAAATACTAGTGTAAAATGAATATACAGCAAATCTCAGTTCTCATTATAAGCTTAATTGATAGTGTTGTGATGGTTATTTTATTATTATTATTATTATTATTATTATTAAAGAGTGCTGCAGCCCCCTCTGCAGCCCTACTTGGCACGTCCCTGAACATCTGACCGAAAAACACGCAACCATTTTAAAACACTGGCTTGAGGCACATGTTTCGTTTCTCATCCTTTCTGTCATCTCAGATTTATCCTGGGTCCCATGTGGGATTTTATTATTTTCAAGGGTAAGAATAAATCATTTTCACACGTGTGAGTGATGTGGGCCTACGCGGAACTAAAGTCAGACGACTCGGTTTCTGGTACGAACAGTAACGGTGACTTACACAGGAAGTGTGTCGTCGTTTCTGTGTTTTCGTCGTCATGGCGTCTCTGTTGTAGTTAACAGGCCTGTCATTACTCGTACTCTTGTTGTAGTTGATTTAAGTGTGTAAACATGCCGAAGGTTGTGTCGAGAAGCGTCGTGTGCTCGGACACCAGAGACAGAGAGGAGTACGACGACGGAGAGAAGCCTCTCCATGTGTACTACTGCCTGTGCGGGCAGATGGTGTTGGTGCTGGACTGCCAGCTGGAGAAGCTGCCCATGAGGCCCCGGGACCGAGCCAGGGTGATCGATGCGGCCAAACATGCCCACAAGTTCTGCAACGTGGAGGTGGACGAAAACGCGTACCTCAAGAGAGCCGAGGGCATCGAGAGGCAGTACCGCAAGAAGTGCGGCAAGTGCGGCCTGCTGCTCTTCTACCAGCACCAGGAGAAGAACAACACGGCCACCTTCATCGTGGACGGAGCCGTGGTCAAGTTCGGGCAGGGCTTCGGCAACACCAGCGTCTACAGCCAGAAACAGCCGGAGGCTCCCAAGAAAGTCCGTGTGATGATGACCAAGAGGACCAAAGACATGGGCAAGTTCAGCTCCGTCACTGTTTCCACCATCGACGAGGAGGAGGAGGAGATCGAGGCCAGGGAGGTGGCGGACTCGTACGCCCAAAACGCCAAAGTGATTGAGAAGCAGCTTGAGAGGAAGGGTATGAGTAAGAGGAGGCTCCAGGAGCTGGCCGAGCTGGAGGCCAAGAAGGCGAAGATGAAGGGCACACTGATTGATAATCAGTTCAAGTAGAGGGAGGGACACACTGGGACACAGAGTTATCCTCTGGAGATCCATGCAGGGTCTGTACAGTACTGGTCAGCTGTCGGTCTGGACGACACAGCACAGAGAGGACAATATTTGGACATATCAGCACAGGACTGATGATTTGTACAAGTGTTGCAAATTGATATGGGGATCGTGGGGTGATGTTTTAGAACTTTACATTTGTTTAAAATGTTATTTTGTACAAAAATTAAAAGATTAAATGAACCTGTTTTTGCATTTCTTTTTAAAGCATGGTGTAATATTCACCGCGGTGCCTGCAAGTCGTCTTCAGTTTGAAATTGTGAGTTGAGGTTCGCTGATCTTAAAAACTGTCAACTAGTTTGAGAGGTCTTGAAAATGTGTTTTTGTGCACACTTCTTAAATATGACCCTCTGAATGATAGATTAATCTATGAAACACTCGTCTAAAGAGATTTCTAAACACATCTTTAGGTCATTTATCAGCTTTTTATATAATTTATCTTTTTTTATATGATTGTAAATTGAATATACTTTAGTTTTGGGACAAAGCAAGTTACTGCAAGACATCATCCTATTTCTGGGAACCTGTGAGCAACAATGTTTCTGACATGTTAAAGACTAAATGTAATTAATCTATAGGAAAAATAATCCCTAGAATTAATCGATAGTGAAATTAATTTGTTTGTTGTAATTCCTTATAAACAGGATTATAAACTACTGTCACCAGGCCTTTAAACACAGAATACCTTTTGATACATCAATATTAAAGCACAGGTGGCTGAATTCCATTTAGCTGCTTCAGTTTTAGGGTCGTGGTGTTGTTCATGCTTTCTCTACACTCCCTGAACAGAATGGACCCATTGAAAATGCTATTACACAAAACTTTTACTAACATCAGATATTCTATAAACAAGACATATTTTTAATTATGATGAGAAGTGAAAGCACAAAATTCGGATTTTTGTTTCAGGTTTTCTGTGTCAGATGGTGATTCCTGATTGAGAAGTTAGGGGAATGTAGGCCAGTGTCTAACTGGCCCACATTGGCCCACCAGGTCCTGAATGTGGGTCACAAAAATACAGGCCAAATTAGGAGAACAATGTGTTTTGTAGACTGGATCACTTTTTGGCCACTGTTTGTATTTGGGGCGAGGCTTTTCTTTCTCTTGGTGAAAGGAGATCATTTTGTTAAAAGAAATATTTAATCGTCAAACACAAATGCGACTACAAAACACAATGTTTACTCCCAATTTACTGTAGTCGCAGAGAAACACTAGTATAAGAGGGTGACTGTCCAAAAATGTCTCAAAAACTGAAAGTTATTTCAACAAAAATATACAGTGTGTAGGATTTATGTTCAAACCAGGAACAAGAAAAAGTCCAAGTAGAGCTAATATAATTAATACTGGCTCAGTTCCAAAGTCTGCTAAATCAGAAAGGGAAAAAATATTGATCATTTTAATTTTAGGCACATAGATCTAGATAGATTTTGTTCTTTTGGAGTAAATATGTTCTTATATATATTTGCTGAACAAGTCATATAAGAGTGTGATACTCTTTCTGTGTTGTATAACGGAGAAAGCAGTTGTACACACTGTGTTATATGATGAAGTAGCCCTGGGAGTTTTTACTCCACATGACCACATCTGTCCTCACTGAGCAATAAACTGTAGCCTGGAAGCAGTTGACCGAGCTCTATGTTTAGAGCAAAGGCTGTCAGAGTTTTTTAAATTTATGTCTGACACTGACAAGACCTTTCTCCATGTGGGACCCACCAGACAGTCCTTTAACAAAGACACCTAAGCTAATCTGGAGACGTGTTTTCAGGAGTGACGCTTTGACTGTAGAGTGTTAGATGTGTTTGATAAAGAGCAAAAGTCTTTTGGAAGAGTTGACTGTGACATGCTGCCATAACCAGAAAAATGTTGGAGGTAGTTCAGTTTTTTTTTTTAATTTTTAAATGGTTTGTCTTAAAACATCTATAGTCGTAACACTGACATCTTTGAAATGGCAAATAGAAATAGAATCATGCACAATATGCTATGTATTTTCAAAAGCAGATATTTTAAACAAGAATATGTATTTATTTAAGAATATTTAATACTTAATTTAATATTATATATATTAGATGTATTTATTATTTAGACTCAGAATGTGTACATTTAGTGTACATAAATATTAAAAACGTAAATTTATTTAACCAGGAAAGGTCCTATTGAGATTACATTTTTTTTTTCAAAGTCCCGAGACAGGCAGCAACACAAACTTTACTAAATTAAAACAGAAACAAACAGCCAGTATTACAGCACATAGCAATAAATGGATATTAGTGAGAACATGAAGATTTAAAATCCTAATTTCCTTAATTACCTTTTCCAATTATTACTATGCATAAAAAAGAATTCTCATGAGAAATGTCTCCAGAGTGCAAAGTACAAGTACAAACTCCAAGATAATGAAACATTTTAATCCTGATGTTTCACTGTTTGCAAGCAGACAGTCAGTGTTCAGCAGGGATAAAGTCAGTCTACTAATTTACTAAGTGACATTGCACAAACTCCCATGACCCCTGTATGTTTGGTGCCCTTAGACTGTGCTCTTTTTTCACATGACCTAGTTAACATCAAGAAAATAAGGCAGTGTTGCTTCACATGCTGGCCCTGAACAGTCAAAGGGTACAGTTCAAACAGTTCAACAGTTCTGGGTAGTTGCAGTGGGTACTACTACTACTACTACTACTACTACTACTACTACGACTACATGAAAGAAATGTAACTAAACCACAGAAATGAGAAATTCTTTGTACTGCATCTGTGTTTAACTCTGTCCTGTCAATGGCTCTAACAATTGCTTTTGTAATCGTGGGCGATGGCTCAGACCCCAGGCAGTTAAGTAGCCTGGACGATGTCATGAGTGGTGAAGGAGGCGGTTAGGAGAGAACATGTGGAAATTAATATTAAACTTTCAAAATCAGAGGGGGAAAGTATAGTTTGGAGGAAAATAACCAAATAGTGACTACTGGGAGAACGTGATAACAGGAAGACGCCCTGTAATTAAAGGTCCAGTGTGTAAAATTTTCAGAATAAGGCAGACATGAAATAGAATATTCATAACTATGTTTTCATGCATGTATAATCACTTCAAAATAAGAATCCTTTTTCGTTTTTATTATTTAAAAATTATCCTTTTATATCTACAGTGGGAACGACCCTCTTTCATGGAGGCTGCTATGTTGAAACACCATGTTTCTACAGTAACTCAGAACAGACAAACTAAATACTGACTTTAGACAGGGCCTTTAAAATGTTGTTTCTTCTTTACACTAGGAAGGCGAGGGTGATGTGGGGAGATTACAATGCAGCAATTACACCACGAGATGCAGCTAAATCCTACACAGTGGTAACACACAGAAATTATGAGATGATTAAGAATCGGTAAACGGTAAACTGTTTATATGCTTTAATATTTTTAATATTTATATATATTTTATATTTTTATGTGTATTGCTCGTTTTCACAAACGAAACGAAATTTCAATGTTGAGTGTTGACAAATAAAGCTGACTTGACTTAATATACTTTGTTAAAGGGAAATATCCAGCCTGTCACTGCAATTACTGCAAAGAAAAGGAGATGGGAGCAAAAAGAAGAAGAAGAAGAAGAAGACAGTTTGTCCTCCCGTCCAGCTGGTGGCGCAATAGAGTTCGTCACATGTTGAAGAAGACGAACAAGTGCGATGTCCGGCACGAGCCGGGGATCATCCAATCAGCATCGCCTCCAGAAGTGCCGGGGCAAATAATATACTTTACTGCATGTTGTATTACTACTGAGGAAAACTGAATAAAAGGCAATATCTATAAACACACTGACCCGAGGAACACAGACAGGACCAGTCTTTCATCTGTCCCACACAGCAGGTATGAAGCTCGTCTGCCTGTAACAGTGTGAGATTAAATATTCAGAGTGTTCAGTTGACTAACTCGAGCTCGAGCATGCGATGGAACTTTAGCCGTTAGCCACTTCGCCTGCTAACGGCTAGCTGTTGAGCGCCATTCATTTTCTAGCAAGTGTAGCATACTAACAAAGCTAGGCCGGGAATAATAACCGTCTAAACCTTTGATATTTAATTCACCCTCAGCACAACTCAAATTACCGCTCAGAGTGTGTGTTGTTAATGTGTTCAAATGTCTAAACTAGCTAGCCTAAGAGTTAGCACTGTGCTAACGCTAAGCTAATTTGACAATCACACAGCAGCCCATGCGCGCGCTGCAGGCACCCCTCTGTTTACGTCAGCTGTCAAAAGGTAACGTGGTACCTGTATGTCATTTAATCACCGGACTGTATGTGTAGTCTCTTCACAGTTTATCTGGCATGAGCACAAGACAAAGTACTTTTAATGTGAGAGTTTATGGCAGTGACACAGAGTTATAAACCTTAACACTACTTCTGTAGTTCTCAGTATTAATATTTCTCAGTATAATATAAATACTGTGCCTACTTTGGCACATAGTATTCATAGCGACCTTCTTCATGCTAATGGTTTTGTGTGTTTTAAATGGAGTAATTAAATCTACTAGAATCAACTTAAGCTGTTTACTTGTGGTCCCCTAAAGTTTGGGTTAGGCTTGTAAATAAATTCACCCATTACAGATGTGAATGCCCTCAAATTGTTGTTGAAAGTTGGCATCTTGCCCCCTTAATTATTGTTTCATGTTAAATCAAAAGAGCTAGAACTCACAACAAGAAAGGAAAACTGCCATCACCGTCCAACTTTTTACAGACTAGCTGTGTAATGTAACGTAAACACTCTTCCTCTCTCTGTGTAGAGGTATGGATGCAGAGGGCTTTGGGGAGCTGCTGCAGCAGGCAGAGCAGCTAGCTGCTGCAGCAGGCAGAGCAGCTAGCTGCTGCAGCAGGCAGAGCAGCTAGCTGCTGCAGCAGGCAGAGCAGCTAGCTGCTGCAGCAGGCAGAGCAGCTACAGCTAGCTGCTGCAGCAGGCAGAGCAGCTAGCTGCTGCAGCAGGCAGAGCAGCTAGCTGCTGCAGCAGGCAGAGCAGCTAGCTGCTGCAGCAGGCAGAGCAGCTAGCTGCCGAGACAGAAGCGGTCTCTGAGCTGCCGCATGTTGAGAGGAACCTCCAGGAGATCCAGCAGGCGGGGGAGAGGCTTCGATCCCGCACCCTGACCCGCACCACGCAAGATGCTGCCGATGTCAAAGCGTAAGGAATATGTGCCATGACACACGCAGTCAGAACATGTGTGCCCATATGATCCTGTATATTGCTTTATATAGACTGTAACACAAATCCGTTTACTTCTGCAAAATAAATGGATGTCTGTGATTTTAGATACTCCTCACCTGACACTTTGATGTGCCCTTTTCTTCTGATAATAATATATAGTTATGTGTTTAAAATTATTATTTTTTTTAAAATCAAAGAGCACCTTTTGATATTGATATTTAATAATATTTAGAATCTTAAAGCAAACATGGATACTGTAATGTTTAGTTCAATTTATGGACAAATTGGTGATGAAATGTAAAATGCAACCATACATCATTAAAAGATTCATTTTATATTTTGTTTAATTCCCTGATAAATGCCTTAACATGGAGCCTGTAATTTGTCTGAAGCCGACTTTGATCTTTTATCTTTGACCAATGGATTCTGCTGCAATAGTAGCAAAGCCTCTGGTGCTCTCTAGTGGTCGTAATTGTCAGTCTTGATTTCCGTTTAGTTCTTCCATTGTATTCCTTCATTCCTTCATTCATTTGTTCTTAACATCTTTCTGTTTTACTCTCAGGTCAATCCTCCTTGGTTCCAGAGGTTTAGACATCTTCCACATTTCTCAGCGGTTGGAAAGTCTAAGTGCTGCCACCACTTTTGAGCCCCTGGAGCCAGTCAAAGACACTGACATACAGGTATGACCTACTAGGCCATAAGTCCAGCTAACTGCTAGCTCTCCAATCGTATGACTTCACTGAAATAGACTCACTTGTGAGTGTTTTTTGTGTGAAATGTCCAGTTTATGTTGTTTCAGAACAATAGAGAGTGATGAGCCTTTGTCTAAAAAAACATCTTTTGCTGAGCTTCCATTGTTCAAACATTAGCTTCTAGAGAGATTACACTAACCAGATAACAACCAAGAATAAAATATAAGGATGTGGTGAAGGTTAACGGGATAACAGATGTAAATAAAGGTTACCTCAGAGAACAGTGTTCCCATGGAGAAATAGGCCTGCAGGTTGACCAGCAGGCTTTGTTTTTGTGGACAGTGGAGAAAGGTATTGCGGTCATAGAAGATGTACTGATGATCAGGTCACAGTGGCTTGAAGTTAGTATGTGGAGGCATGTAACACAAGTAAGTTTAACACTGAAATCAAGTCAGTCAGAGTCAAGCTGAACTGTACCTATAGAGTCGCACCAAACAGCCCCGCTCCTCATCTCTGCTTGAAGCTATTTGTTTGAGGCTACATTAGTTGCCACTGACATAACACACATCAACCAAACTATCGGTGGTCGAGTTGCATTGTGGGTAGAATAGAAACTTTATTGTTGATTCATTTTCCACAATCATACAGTAACAAAAATGACATACTAAAATACAACCATACCACTGCCATGACAAGAGATAGTACAACTTCCAATTAGGGATGGGCGATATGGACTAAAAAATGTATCCCGATAATTTCTGGACACAAATCAAATTAAACTTCTTTGTGTCACTATTTTGCAGCGTAAATTGTGAGTCGGACTGGTACATGAAATAAACAAAGTGAGAACAGACACACAGGTAGATTATCAGAGTTTAGTCCGTGAATCCACCTGGATAGTCTCTGCTTCAGAGACATTTCAGGCTGTGGTTTGTGGAGGTTTGACCGATCTGAGTGTCTGATTGGCGGCCGGAGCGTGAGGAAAGAGCTCCTCGCTGCCTGGCATATCTGCTCCGCCTTCCGCCATGTTTGGCAATAATGCGTGTTGGGCTGCGCACTATAATTTAACGTTTTTATCGTGGGATGACATATTCTTACCGTGGGGAATGTTTTTGACGATGACATATCGCACATTCCTACTTCCAATCTTCCATTTGAAACATAAAATGGGAATTACCTTCATTAATTCATCAAGTGATATTAGGAGGATCTTCATGATTCCACTTAGTTGTGATACATCTTTTGGCAGCTGTAATGGCTAAGCTCACAAAACCTTTTATCCTTTGAGAGGGAAGCCTTAGATCGGTCAAGTCCTCCAGCATTATAATCACAGATGTTACAGAAATATCCTGCGACAGCACTTTTTCAAGAATATTCTCAACTTCAGCCCACCACTGTCAGCTTAGGACAAGACCATACCATATCTACGAGCGTGCCTGTTTCTAATTTACACCGGAGGTATAGAAGGGATAGATCTGTTTTAATGTGACTCATTCTCTCGGGTGTAAAGTATGCCCTGTGTATAAATTTGTAATTACAAAGCATATACTTTATTGATCTTGAGGGGAAATTCTTTTTTTCTTATCATCACAAAGGCGTGACTTTACTTACCCACTACTCTTTCAAACATCGCTGTCAGTGTCGCACATGCGACGTTTGTGTGTTTGTGACAACAGAGCAACCTCATGTGACGCTTTGACATTTTTTTCTGTTCATCTTTGACTGATCTTGAATGTCATGGGAAGCTACAGCATTTCACTACCGCCACCACTCGGATTTACAAGACCGCAACCCTCATGTTCATGTACAGTATATCTTACTGCATGACAAAAACGATCTATGGGATCAAGTAGGTCCAAATGCGCTGAGCCAACAAACCTTGTAAATATGCTAATATAACTTGATTACTTTTCCACTGCACTGCGGCTACCGTGCTGCTTCAGACCTAATCGCTCCTACTTTAAGTAATAAAGTAGCTACACGTAAATAACTATAGTAACAATACTGAAATACTGAAACAGAATTTCTTTGACAAGCACCAGGATGGTTACACATCCTCATGATCCTGGTTCAGCCAGTCCAACAACTTTATCATTTAAGAAATTTTAGAATATATAAATTTAAAAACTGTATGGCACACATTCACTCTTCCTCCCATCGTCATATTTACCTCATCAATGTCATTACTCTTATAAGACTTACTTGTCTACAAGTGTCCTGATGACAGCCAACGTGTCCAGCACCAGGCCATCCACATTCTGCTTCTTCCGTCTTGGCTCGTGGGGTCCTCGCCCTCGCCGTGGCGGCCTGACCGGATCCCTTGGTCGACTGCTCCTGGCCTCTCCAGCATCGACACCTACGCCCGTACTGTGATCCACCCGCCTAGCTTGTCCTCGGGTCGCCCTTGTTGACCCATGTTGGTGGTCCTCCAAGTCACTATCCTCCCGGCACACACAGCTGTTACCCATGGTTCCAGTGCCTGAGACCACACTGGCAAGGGTCTCCCAGAATGGAGGAAGGGAGTTTGAGGAGGAAAGGAAGAGCAGAACCCGTGCAAGGCTCCTGCAGGCACAGAAAGTGATCCAGGCGGCTACTATCATATCATTTGAAGAGCTTGGTTTTGGGGGATTCTAATCCCAGTGGGCTGGGTGGGATCAACGTAAATGATCATGCTGTTGCCAAGCAGAGATGTAGGATTGGTTTGGAAGTCGTAATATATGGCTGGTTAAATGGACCAGGAGGGGTCAGGTGCTGCAAGGAGAAAAGCTGTGAACATCATAGACAGCCCGGGGTTCAGGTCCAGTTCTCATCCAGGTCTCGCATATCTGTGGAAGCAACACAAACAGAGGAGAAAAAAGTGAAACTCTGCCCCGAGGTTTAGTCTGGCAGAGCCGTTTATTTAACTGTTAAACAGCTGATCATGTTCTGCCAGCAGCAAAGCTGAAATCTAGCTGGAGTGGCACACCCCATTAGATGAAGTGCCAAGTCTGAAGGGAATAAATTATTGAAAACTAGAAAGAAAATCAGCATTAACCATTAGCTGTCCCTCGCAGGCAAAGTAGTTACTATACGACGCGAAGCTGTTTCAATCTAAAGTTGTTTAAGTAGACAAAATGTATCAACAATGAGCTCATCGTGCACCTACTCACAGAGAAATGTTAGTACTGTTGACAAGCAAGAGCCTCTCAGTTAGCTGACTAGCAAGCTAGCCACCCACCCAGTAAGCACTGTAACATTAGCAGTTCAAAATGTCTCACAAACTCGCACTTATCATTTCGTTAATGAACTACAGTGGATCATTTCTGACCTGAACGGGTACTTACGTGCTCTCACTTGAAAAACAGCAGCGTTCAAACGCAGACCGAAGTAGTTTCCACAGACACAGACAGCTAGCTGCGTTGTGTTTGGGAGCTAACCAGCTAGCTGTTAGCCCGGTTAGCTGGACACTCCTCTGACTGTCAAACTACATAAGTTAGCTAACGTGAGTAGCGACGAACTACGCGTGGTGCTCAAAACGCCGGTGAACTACGGAGGCACATTAACACGACCCGCCTGTATTCTCGTAAGACAGCTTCTGTGAGATATAAAAGCAGCACATTCATGTGACGGGTCGGCTAACACCTCGTACACATTTTAACGACGCTACACCGCTAGCTCCGTGCTAAGTTCCGTAGCGTTGGCAGCTAAAAGGTAGACCATCATCAGCTGTGGCTGCGGAGGCGCGGCTGACGGAGGAGGAGGAAGGAGGATTTTTGTTCAATACAACGTCAATATACAGCAAAGACCGCGGGTTCCTCTGATATAATAAACTCTCCTTTAATCTCTTTATGTCACTTATCCGTGCTGCATTCTGAAGCCTTTTAAATGCGTGTGGAAATCATTGTTTTGTGTGTTTCTGCACTGTATGTTGTTTTTCCCGAGAGAATAAAAGCAACAAGTTACAACAATAAAATTACAACAGATGAAAACGCACACGGTAAAGTTGCATATTAGACTACGGTGCCGCGAACACGTCAAACAAGTACGCTAATACAACTATTTATTGTAAAAAAACAAAATATAAAACCAGAAAACTAAAAGGGAATGTTCCGAAGCCAAAGTTTCCTACGGTACGTGAACGCAATCAACAGAAGGCACAAAAATTACAAATAAAATGGTTTAAAACTTTTATAAAGCACTAACAGAATATTTCTATTTGAAATATATCTATATATTTGAAAACATTTGTAATATTAGAGCCTATACTGTATAAGAATCCCACAGTCACACTGATGTGCCAGAACAATAAGATGGAAATTGTTTTTTATAACTTTTCTTAATACATTTGAATCCGCACTGTGCCACGGGTTGTAAAATGCTTTAAGAATCATTTTATTTGTTGTCAAGGTCACATTTATCAATATACAATATACAACAGGACAATATAACAGAGAGGAACTGAAGGTGGGCTGGGGCACTCCATGCAGCAGGGTCCAGGTCCATGTTCAAGGCTTTGGTAAGCTTCTGTGGGTCAGTTTGATGTCTCAGAATTTGGGCATCTGAAATACAGACCACATATATGATGGTATAGTTAATATTATTAATTAAAAGACAAAACTGGCTAAATGACAGCATCTACACGCTACATAATGCTCATTAACAAAGAGGAAAGTTGTCCATACATTGAATGTGTATTCTTTGTGGTCTATACTAAACTAAGGTGTCAGAAGAATTCAGAATACCATTGAACCAACAATCTTACATCAGGTCAACCATGCATCTAGATCAGGGGTCGGCAACCTATGGCTCGCGAGCCAGATGTGGCTCTTTTGATGACTGCATCTGGCTCGCAGACAGGGGTGAAAGTAAGCCGGTACGGTCCGGTACTGCCAGGTAGCCTACTGTGTACCACTAAAACATTCAGCGGCGGTACGCAGTACCAGGAAGATGGGAGAGCGGCTGCCTGCTATAAAGCCCTCATCAGGACCAGTCACGGCCGCACTCTGGGTCAGAAAATAGATCCGCTAGCAATATGCAGTCTTGAAAAGTAAACTACTTTGTCTGTTTAAAAAATCCTTTTAACTCATTCCGAATTGTTTCTGAACTGTCCGTGCTGTGTTTTAGTCCACGCTGGACGGAGCCTTGGCCGGGCATCTCCCTCTCTCCCCCTCCCCTCGGAGAGAGCCCGGTGGTCTCCTCTGCGCCCAGCCTTCGAAACGTGTACCACACGTTTAATGTCTTTACGTTCGTTGCAAAATGTCCCAGTTAAAATCAGTAGCAGAGTAAGCAGTTGTGTTTTGTGTTATTTTGTTCAATTTTAACGACACAGAACAGCTCGGAAAAGAAACTGCTTATGAGCTTTCACTCAGCAGTACGTGAGTGCGCATGCGCGTCTACATCCAAACACAGCGGTTGCTATGGGGATCGGTGCACGATCGGGACCATGCAGCACCAGAAGTCGCATTAATGTTAAGAAGTATTTTATTTATTATTGGTTAGCTTCAGTATAACAACGTTATTAAAAAGAATAAATTCAGAGACGTATTATACTCTAAAACTGTTGGTCTTACTTATAAATGCACGCATTTATTTGTATTCAGTGTTAAAAATATTATATGGCTCTCACGGAAATACATTTTTAAAATATGTGGCTTTCATGGCTCTCTCAGCCAAAAAGGTTCCCGACCCCTGATCTAGATGGTGTGCTGTAAATTGGGGCGGTCATACACCCTGCTTCGGTCCACGGCTGTATTCAAGGAGTTGTCACGATACATCCCGCTCTTGCCCAGGTGTTCAGAGAATCTTTGTGATTTAGGGTGGAAACTGCACGGTGAGCTTTCAAAGGTTGGAGAGAGGAGACCATAGTCTCTGGAAGTGGTCCTGTACAATAGATTGTTAGTCTTGGCACACAGCGCTGGAGACATCATGCAGGAGAAAACTGGGTTTCCAGGGTTCAAACATGTTTTTGTATTTTCTACCTGCTGATCTTGAGAGGCTGACATCATTGCAGCGCCTATAAGAAGAAAGTGATATCATAATACACAAAATTCAGCTTCAGTACAGGATTGCACAAAACCATGCTCATTTTTGGTACCATAAAACTGACTGATGCAGAGGTCTGTCTGAGGGCAACATTAACTTGTGTTTGATGAGAACTGTTTAGTTATACAGGTATTTAATGACTATTTAACACAAAGCTAAGGGAAGCTTAAAGCTTCAAACATGTATATGTCACTCCAAAAGAAGGCTTTACTATTCTCTGTAGTAATGCTTGAGTGAAATGGTGGCTTGTTTAGATGCTAAAGTAACGTTTGTCTGGCTAACCTATTAAAGTAACGTCAACTTTAACTGTCGTTACGTTTAAATTTAACGCTCCGCTGACTGAAAACTATCCGAAGAAAACCTGATGAATGTAATATATATATGTAGATAGATATAGTTACCTTTAAATGTAGTAAAACAACAAAAAGTCGCGTTGTCTTTATCCTGCCGTGTGAGCCAGAGGACGGTTCAGAGAGGATGAGTCTGGTTACCATGGAAACCACGCAACACTAGGTGGCGTGGCGGTCGGTTACGTTCATTTTTAACAGCCGTGCTCTGTAACAGAAACAGACGTTGGTCTTACAAACGGTCCGCTTGCAAGTTTAAAACCACATCTAACGGTCTTCATCATCGGCGGATAGATTTGTCAGTATGTACACTCGTTAAAACTGTCACAAAACCTACATTATCATCACTGTTATTGTTATAATACATGATAATATAATAAAAAATCAATATTATTATTAGTAGTAGTACAGGTGGTGGTACGTGATGGTTTTAATCGGTTATTTAACACAGAATTGAATATCTAACGCAGCACTTCCCAAGCACGTGAAGGCATCATTGGTTACATTATCAACAAGCGCC
Source organism: Argyrosomus regius (assembly GCA_946959425.1). Lineage (NCBI taxonomy): Eukaryota > Metazoa > Chordata > Actinopteri > Sciaenidae > Argyrosomus > Argyrosomus regius. The sequence goes on from OX336886.1 coordinate 22,031,146, forward strand.
AGTTGTGACGCACAATTACAGCGTCGACTGTGGTCAAACAGCTACAACCTGAAACGCATGTCAATATTTCAGACTTTTTATATTACAGACTTTAACGAACCCTGTGCTGCTGGTACTTTATTACTTCTGAGGTAGTATTGTAACGTGGCGGGCTTTCTACACCGTCTACTGTTAAGTGTTGCAGCTAGCTAAAGGCTAACTCTGAGTAGCATGGACAGTGAAATTCAAAGAGACGGCAGAGTGCTGGACCTCACCGATGACGCCTGGAGGGAAGACAGACTGCCCTATGAAGATGTCACCATCCCACTAGTAAGTGCTGTACACAACAGGCTGATGTTAGCATCAGGCAGCCTTCTGCAGAAGTTTCTCTTCGACGATTGTTGGATGTCATGGAGGAGGGATGTTTACTTCTAATTCATCTTGTGTGGAAGTTTATTAATGACAGTATTGTTTGGTAAGCAGAAAACAAACAAAGCCCATCTGTAATATGTTTGTGAAAAGCAGGTGTTGAATCTAGATATGGGCTAACAGGCTTCAACAGGACACAGTGCAGTATTTTAGAGAAATGAAACATCTGATTGGGTTCACTGGGAAACCCTTTTATTATGTAACAATTGGGTGACACTTTATAACAATCCAGAGTAATTTGATCTGAACTGAATTATTGATGTGCAAGGCTCAAAAAATGGACAAAACTGAGAGTGAGAAGATGATTAGAAAAAGAAGATGTACTACCAGAAAAGTAGCCACAGTCTTTTCCGACTAAAAACATGTATGACCTTTGCCATTGTGGCCGTACGCGCACAAGACTGCATAAAATTCAGAGAATTGAAAATGTGTCAGGATTGAAAAGGAAAACAAGGACTGTAAAAAAAACGAATAATTTGGTAAAATGCATTATAAATGAACTGACAAGAAACACACTTAATGAGCAGTTAATTAACAACAAAACAACAAAAAGCACTTGCTCTCAGATGCTCATGTTGCCTATTAGATTTGTTTTGTATAAACCCCTGTCTAAATACTTCTGCTTTTCTTTTGCATCCTTCAAATGTTCAGTTTTTGTCTTGATGACATCAGGCGGTTGGCATAAAGTAAAGTGAAACACTCTCCCTTGTTCTCTGACAGAGTGAACTGCCTGAGGCCGAGCAGGACAACGGGGGATCCACAGAGTCTGTGAAGGAACAAGAGATGAAGTGGACAGACCTCGCCCTGCAGAGCCTGCACGAAAACACACCGAGCACCGGAAGCTGAAAAACTAATCTGGAATCAGACTCTCGGACAAAAACACACACTGAATTCAGATGCATGCGATTCACACTCTTTTCACATTTTTGCAAGATTGAGTATATTTCAGCAAAGCAGAAACGATGCACAAATGTATTTTGCATTGGTGTCGGGTTTATATTGTAGTCTTTATAAATATAAAATAACTGTCTTATTACACATTCTTGAGATTTTTTTCATACAACAAACAGCTTTCATTTTGACAGCATTAGTTTAGTCTAGGACTGGATGGTGGATGGTGGACACAAAGATAGTGTGTACCCATACTGGACTCTTTGTAAAAGCATTTTTTGCTTATTTAAAGATCAATCTGTCAACTTTCTATCATAAAACAAAGAAATTCTGGTTTAACTTTATGAAGTTGTGATCATGGAGCATCATGTTGGCAGTTGGATGATTACAGCCCAGGATGAAGATATGACTACATCAGAATTTTTTCTGATGCTCAGATTGTGAAGCAATAGACAATTTCTATACAAGATCTTTGTTAAAAATCTAAAACACACACATACAGTTGATTAAAGAGCTGTGCATTACCTATATATGGTTAGTTAAGAGCTTACCTTAGCTGGTTTTATTCACTGTGGTACACTCTTTACAGTAATTCCAGACTATAGTTCTCTCTAGTCAGCACATTTAACCATTTTATCCAAAAATCAAAAAATTCTCTTTAAACCTGCTTAAATTATTTTGTATTTAACATTTACACAACTTCTATTGGGGAAAAAACAAACAAACATCTCTGTAAAGTTCCTGACTCCATCATCAGCTCCTTCGTCACTGTGTTTGTGCAGCTTCTTTCATGAGCTTACGGATGTGGTCATGTGGCCCCTTCTGCAGCAGGGCTGAGGGGTATCGGTAAGAGCCTCCTAAATGATCCCAGAACGTGAAGTATTGCCCATAGTTGTAATTGAAGAAGAGGTGATGGTCAACATGGTGAGCAGCTCCATTGATCATCCATATCTGCGGGCCGGGGATGCGGTAGTCCCCATCATGTATAGAGATGGTCCAGATGTTGACAAAGATGAAGAGTGAGAGGTAGACCATCTGTAATGTAAACATCCCAAAAAAACAACAACACATTTTACAGTTATGTGACAGAGTTTACATCAGGATGATGTACTTTTTCAAAGTCATTGCATTTTGTACTCTACATCAGATTTTGTGCTCATGCAGCGGTACCTGAAATAATTCAAGACAACTTTTATCAACAACCACAGCATCAAGAAATATGTAATAAAGCATGTGCAGTCATAATTGCCAGTACTGTTACAAGAAGACCAACACCTTGTGGAGGGGGAAGATGAAAGGGTAGACATGATAGGGTAAGCTCTGCAGGAAGCCGTCGAGTGGGTGGAAGGCATGGCTGGCAAAAGGCGTAGGAATCTTGAATATATGGTGTTGCTTATGTAAGTGCTGAAGGGGAAAAGCACAAGGCAGGCAAACAAGGTACACAAAAAAGAAAGCCAGAATCAGAAAGTATTATGAAGCGGTCATAGCTTATTCTGTAACTTTTAATTTTTTTTTTATTCAATAAATAATTAAAATTTCAAATAAACTAAGCAGGAAATCTAACAAATTGATGTGATAATTGTTCTGTTATTTCATAGCCCTGATTGATACTGAACCAAAAAAAAACAGTTAAGCTGTTGACTAAGACCAAAACAATGGGCTGAAAGATGCTAAAATGCACCACAGCGCTGAGGGGAGCGGTAAACTCAGTGGGTTCATCACTGTGAGCAAACCCTTCAGATCACAAATTTGTTAGCTTTGAACAGCTTTCAGCTATAAGCATGCTGAAACTCACCTTGTAAATCTTCTTATGGTGCATGCACCGGTGTATCCAGTAGATACACATATCAGTAAAAAACAAGAAACCAGCAATGCTCAGGAACACCCCGGGCCAGCCTGAAAAAACACACACAAAGAAGGCTAATGGGTTTCATTAGGCCTAATTATTTTACTACCTGATTTAACAAATAAGAAATCTTTGATCGATGGCTACTATTAGTCAGTTCACCAAAATGACTGAGCTGATGAATGAGTTGATTCAGGTGAACATGAACCCTGTTCTGGATTTTAAGGTTTCTGATGAGTGTTGTCTCACCCAGAGAAGATTCACTGATGTTGTCATAAAGTTTGCTGTGACCCCTGACCTCCCAGAAGAAAAGGGCCACTGTGGGGAAGCTCATCCAGAAGATGGCGGTCATTCCTAGTTGAATCTCTTGTCTTACCTGGTTCTAGCATAGGAGCACAGGATTAGGATTAGGATTTCAGAGGAGTTTTCTTTGGACCAGGACTGATATTATGTTACTTACAAAATCAAAACTGTCATATCAATAACTGGTCTACAATTCAACCTGGTCCATTAAACAAGCTTACCTTAATAAAATATGGATGTTTCATGAGTTTATGGTCAAACACATAGTAGAAGCTAAGTGCACCAAAGCCCATGTAAAGCAGCTCTGCCCCCAGGTTGGTCAGCACCCACAGGCTGATTATCTGACGCAGAGCCCCGTCCCCGGGCCATGAGGTCGGGTAAACATACGGAGTGAAGATGTAATTGTCGGCAATGTTCAGCACATGATCCATGGCTCAGTCTGTGAAGAGAAATGTACAGCATGCAGCCTTGCGCTTAAGATTTGTGTGACGGAGAACAGGCTATGTGCAAAGGTAGTTAGTTAAATGTGTTAGCAATTAGCCTATGTAGACACTTAACATTACAGCTCATAAACAGAAGCAGAAGGAGGAAAACTATTATTAAAAGACAATCAAATTCAGGAATCTTACCTGTACTATACTTGTGCCATAATCCCTTAAATTTGGGTCCTCAATTAATACAACTGTGCTTATTAAAACTTATTGACTCTACTCATGTTGCAAATGACACAAGCACTCCATTCACTCTAGCTGCTGCGGTCCTCAAATGCTGACTGTTTGTATCATTTTGCTGATGATTAGGCCAAAGTCCTGAGCTTGTTTCAGTGGTCATCAAAAGCTGCATCAGATGTATCTTGTTTAACTTGATCGATGAACTTTTCTTTTTCATTTTACTTAACCCAAATGAATGATTCCAAAATAATTGCCATCAGCATGCACAGTAAAACACACAACCTACAAATATTACTGCTATAAATTAAACAAATAGGATCAGCAAAAGTATGACATCAATGATTCTGTACACCTGCTGCAGGATGGTAGCCGTCACTGAAAACAAAATATATCACATGCACTAAAAGCTTTTGCAGCTTGTTTTGTTGTTAGTTTTGTGTTTTTCAGGCATTATTTTGTGAAAAGAGCTCATTGCCAAATCGGTTATTACTGCTGAACTGACCTGCTTCAGGACCAGGACCAGATGTCTGAAGTGTGTGACCCTTCCCAGAAAGAGCTCGAGTCCTTCTCCTTCCACACACAGCGTGTCCACCATATGATTTGTGACAGAAGACCCGTGGCCTAATGTCGCAAACTGTTTAGTGGTGGATGAATCACACCCTGCTGATAGAAAATTACACTGCATTCCAGCAAGTTTTCCACAAATGCAAAAAGAAACTATAATATTTTTTTCTCAAGAAGCTGGTAGTGATTTGGAAGGTGTTCTTTGCTTCATTTTAGTGACTCAGTAAGTATGCTGAGGGGAGATACATGTCAGCCATGATGGAACAAGATCCCAGCATGCTCAGCAAATAACAAGGAGCTCAGTGACAGCAGGATTCAGTCAAAATTTTGCTAATTTCAAAAAGTTTGAGTGAAATAATCTCCACATGCTGGCTTAAAACATTTATCAGCGATAGTTTATTTGATTGATGTCTTTATATAGCATCCACCTTCATAAGTAATTAGAAATGGCATTATAGCAATTAATTATTAGTGCATTGCTTTTTTTTTAACCACCCTAGATTTTTTTAAATGCAAAATAAAACTGCAGGTGTAAGCATGTCATTTTTGGCAACACACGTGCCACCTGTCCCACACTGGTCTTTAGGATCAGATTCCCCCTGAACAGTCTGCCCTTTACACACACGCACATACAAGTGAAAGTAAGAGTCTTGCCTGCACAGAGAATCTGTACAAGATAGTGAATGTTTTCATGCAAAGAGCATGTCTACACAAGTATCTCTAATACTCTGTATGCTTCTTGGTGTTTTACACATTAAGGCAAAACATCAAAGTAAAAGTAAAAATTGCATGTGTTGCTTGTGCTTGTGTGTTTGATATCCTTCCCTTTTATATCCATCAACTTCTAAATATTACAGTAAATTGGAAGATTGCCAGTTATGTGTACACTGTTTGCCTCCAAATGGTTACTTACCTGTTAAACAAAGGTCTTAAATATTTGATGAGGACATCTAGAACAAACATTTTAAAGCTCTCCTACAAGTTAAAGTTTCTGTGTATCTATAATAATGTGGAGATGTCTCCCTCTTGAGGTCTTTGACACAAACAGCACCTTCCCACCGTCTGCAGTGTGCCTCAGTGTGTCTTTCTCTAAATTTATGCTTGCCTATCTTTCATGGTTATCGACCCCTAATGTCCCAGAATAACTATTAGTTAATTAGTTAATCATTATCATTTGGATACTGGGTTTAGAAAACACTGAGCACTTTGAGCTGTTGCCAGATGAAAATGACATATTTAAATATCAGTGACATAAACAAAGGATGAATGACAAATTAAAACCTCAGTTTTTAAGTTTATAAACCGGAACTCAAACTAAATCCTAACAGACAAACTGAGGAATTACAGGGCTTAACCAGCTTAATTAATGTTCTGAAGAGCTTTTGCATTTATTATACAATGCCTCACTAATCGCCTACATCCTAATCAAATAATTGATTATAATCACTGTGGATTAATGTCTGTGAATAATCACACCATCTCTAATTGTGTCTGTTTGCAAAAAGCTGATGCAATCACAGGAAAGTCCAGTCACATCCATTTTTACTCAATGTTCCTGGCACCGCCTCATGTTTCAATAACTGCTGCGTTTTTTCTCTTAATCGTCCTCAAAAGTTAGATATGATTTCTCACCACAGCATCACACACACACACACACACACACACACACACACACATATATATACATATATATTTTATAGATGTGTGACATGGAGTGGGAAACTTTACATATGTGTCAGTTATACACTTTTCTGTGTGAATTGGGATCTTATCTTCTTATCTTTAATTTGAAATAAAAGCTCTGGGGGTTTAAACACCACCTGTCTTACACAGCATAAATGGTATCACCTATTTAACAATATACAATATATAAATACAATAAATATAGTTGATGTTATTCTCAGAACTATGTGGAATGTGATTTATATGTCTTCATTGACATTCTAGTTGTTTCTTAAAAAAGCTGCACTCCGCCCTAAATTTCTTTCATTCCACTCGTTACACTCTGTGATTTGCATCAGTCATATCCTATAATGACTCAGCTCATTACACACTGACATGTACGCACACACAATCACTTCAGCTATGATGTGAGGAAAAACAGTCAGACGGTGGCGAGCGCAAAAAACGGACAATGTTGCCTTCAGGCTCCCACCACAATCTGCAACATCCGCGGGCAGTGAATGTAAACGGTCACCTGTTTGTTTGTGAAATGTGTGCTAGCGAAACCAACATAAAAACATGTATGTAAGAGTACAGTAGTGTTCAGTGCTGAAGTGAGCATGTTAAGTATCTCCACAGGATTCAAAACAAGCTTTTAGGGAGCTTACTTCGCCGTCATAGCTTGTGATAATCTTTACATATATTCATTGAACAGACTTTTTGCATGGCGCCTTAGGTATCAAGCAAAAAATTTAAAAAAAGAGTCACGCAAACAACCAAAAAAAAGGCCTAGTTTTCATGTGCGCTCGGCTCATGCATTAAATTTCCTGAAGCACACGGTACGTGAAGGCATCACATTACAATCGCCTATTTACTTTGGTTTGCTCACGAGCGCGGCCGGGTGCAGAGCTGCGGGAGGGAGAGACAACGCTGAAGTTTGTTTGTACCGTGTGCACCGCACAGAGGCGAAAACACCGAGAAACACTGAAAAAACACTGAGGAAACACACAGGAGAATAAATGTTTTACTTACACAGTCTGTGATGTTTATATGTGATGGGAAAATAAAGGACAGAAAATTAAGTATGTATTTTGAATTGTTCATTGAACCTCACCATGACATTAACAATAACCTTAAATCACATTTACGGACCCCCAAGAAAGACCTCATATGAGTAATTTGTGATTTTATACTGTAGGATATGTTTTTTTAAAACATCTGTTTGTATTTTAAAGCAAGATTCCTGGAAATACATCAGTCTTTCAAAATAAAACAAGGTATTAAACGCAAAAATAATTCAGTATTTGATTGTTATACTGGTCAAATAAATCACAGACACCATTAATTCACCATTGATGCCATTTAATTCAAATATTAAGCCCCACAACCCCTTTAATTCGAGGGGGGCTTCATTTATCGAAAGTTTTCATTGTACAGGGGAATTTTTGCATTTCGTAAATCCGTGCGCAAAAACTGACCTCATGACTTACTGATGTGTGCACACTACAGTGTGTGCTCCCGCATTAAAAAACATCTTATTTATTCTTATTATTAATTATTTCTTTCATGTAGCCCCCTAGAGTAACAAGGAAATGGTGTTATCCTATCCCAGGTGGCATTAGTGTTCACCTGAAAATGAAACCATGTATCGGCGCACTTTATTAACATTCTCTCCACTGCCATGTTGTTTTTCTTCATGTAAACACATTAATTATTCCGGGCTTTGGTGTTCCCATTCTTACGTAATTTTTTGAGACATTATGCCAACAACTCGTCCTCGCCTGGCTGGGAATCTCTGTGTATTCCCGCTTCTGGGTGGTTAACCAACAAGTCGTGTGCACAAACCTCTTTGTAATCATCTGCTCCGTGTGTGCGTGCAGCGTGACAGGCGTGTTTTTGCACCCGGTTCTGTTGTTCCCTGCACGGTATAAAAGAGCTGCTCCTTCGCAGATAGTCACAACACAGACTCGACTGAGATCGAAGAGAAGACACCTTCACACGAAGAAACCTCGAAATCATCTGAAAAAAAATGGACCCTTGTGACTGCTCAAAGAGTAAGTGATCTCCGATAATAGCTGTGTCTGCTATTAATATTTTGTATAACGTTTGTCTTTAGTGGGAAATATGATCGGCTGAATTATATTTAATTTTACTTTTAATGTGTTCTAGGTGGAACCTGCAACTGCGGGGGATCCTGCAATTGCAAAGACTGTTCCTGCACCTCCTGCAAGAAGAGTAAGTTAGAAAACATCTCCCCATCGATGTGATTTGTTTGATATTGATTTTTCTAGTATCCTATATAGCTATCTAAAATCACATTTTTACATGGAAGGTAGGCTGCCCAGGTGTGCCTAATTAACTGAAATTTCAAGGGGTTATTTGTAATCCAAGCTGACCATCCTTTGTTTTGAAGATCTTACCTAAATGTCCTCGTCTTAGGGCTGCTATCAGCTGTCATTTCCAGTACTTAAATGTCCCTGTCTGTTCTTTCCAGGCTGCTGCCCATGCTGCCCATCCGGCTGCAGCAAGTGCGCCTCTGGCTGCGTGTGCAAAGGGAAGACGTGCGACACCAGCTGCTGTCAGTGAGGAGGCAGCTACATCAGCAGTCTCCTGATCTTGTGATGTAGCCTGCGTGGACCACTCTGAATTAATTGTGGTTGCAAATGTCTATAGAAATTTTGTACTTGTCTTCAGTGTTTGAAATAAACGTTTCCTTGATGTGAACATGTTGTCTCTGTTTAACTTTGGAAGCTGTGTGGCTATTGGGTTTCAAGCCTCTGTATAAAATGAGCTGAGGTGTCGTGATTCAGCTGTGGTGCTGCAGTAGAAAGTCATCCAAGCAAGGTCGCACACAGGGAGACTCATAAAACTGAAACTCAAGTCCTTATGGCTGCAGAGTGCTGCTTCAACAAAGAATTGATTCACAAGTGGAAGGTCAAGTATGTCCTTGAAGGCGCACTCTCACTGGTGCCAAGACTTTTTTTTCTGAAAATGTCAACCCACACTTTATGTCAAGAGGCAAAATGATTAAATACGGTAACCCATGAACTAATCTACTGAAGCTCATTTAATCAGTGATGTATTCATTCAATAAGACATCAATGTTTGCTGTAAATGGAGAATCAAGGCCGGGGGAGTACTACCTACTTTAAAACCTCGAACTGAGCACGCTCTAGATCAGGGGTGTCCAAACTGTTCCACAAAGGGCCGGTGTGGCTGCAGGTTTTTGTTCCAACCAAGAGCACACAGTTTGACCAGTCAACTCTCTGAAGACTGAGATCAGTTGATTAAATGAGTCAAATCTGGTGTGCTGCTGCTTGGTTGGAAAGAAAACCTGCAGCCACACCAGCCCTTGGTGGAACAGTTTGGACACCCCTGCTCTAGATCTTTGATCTATTTAATTATAACTAAATCACACATCCTGTTGAACTAATGGCCTGTATGTGTCACTGTACATGACAGACCTTTTTCACAGCAGCCCCTTTGACATGAAACACAGGTGTTTCCAATGATACTAATCAAGGTTTCGTTCTATTCATTTCACCATGCACCACAGCAGCACTCTGACTCTGTTTGACCTGAATGGAATCTTGATAAATGTCATTGCCAACACCTGTGTTTACCTACTATTACATGAAAGTCTATCTATAAAAAAAAAAAAGTCTATTGCAGTTGCAGTATGTACTCTAGCTGTCTGAGTTGAACTCTTTGGGTCCGGCCAAGTCCCCTGATATCTTTCATCACTTTGATTCAATAGGACACTCCCTCAAACACCTCAGTGTGCTCACATGTGATAGATCCAATCTGTCTTGCATTAATCTGACTTGAAAATAATGTTATTATAGACATATTGTTGATAAACAGTAAATAAAATTGTATTATCTTTCCGTTGTCATGGTTACATGTGGTTGGCAGCCAGTTGCAGTAGCTTCCTACAGCTGTCAGACTCTTTAACACCTTTAACACCATCTTTCTTAAAAACAGTCAAACCTCTACCACAAATACTAGTGTAAAATGAATATACAGCAAATCTCAGTTCTCATTATAAGCTTAATTGATAGTGTTGTGATGGTTATTTTATTATTATTATTATTATTATTATTATTAAAGAGTGCTGCAGCCCCCTCTGCAGCCCTACTTGGCACGTCCCTGAACATCTGACCGAAAAACACGCAACCATTTTAAAACACTGGCTTGAGGCACATGTTTCGTTTCTCATCCTTTCTGTCATCTCAGATTTATCCTGGGTCCCATGTGGGATTTTATTATTTTCAAGGGTAAGAATAAATCATTTTCACACGTGTGAGTGATGTGGGCCTACGCGGAACTAAAGTCAGACGACTCGGTTTCTGGTACGAACAGTAACGGTGACTTACACAGGAAGTGTGTCGTCGTTTCTGTGTTTTCGTCGTCATGGCGTCTCTGTTGTAGTTAACAGGCCTGTCTTTACTCGTACTCTTGTTGTAGTTGATTTAAGTGTGTAAACATGCCGAAGGTTGTGTCGAGAAGCGTCGTGTGCTCGGACACCAGAGACAGAGAGGAGTACGACGACGGAGAGAAGCCTCTCCATGTGTACTACTGCCTGTGCGGGCAGATGGTGTTGGTGCTGGACTGCCAGCTGGAGAAGCTGCCCATGAGGCCCCGGGACCGAGCCAGGGTGATCGATGCGGCCAAACATGCCCACAAGTTCTGCAACGTGGAGGTGGACGAAAACGCGTACCTCAAGAGAGCCGAGGGCATCGAGAGGCAGTACCGCAAGAAGTGCGGCAAGTGCGGCCTGCTGCTCTTCTACCAGCACCAGGAGAAGAACAACCCGGCCACCTTCATCGTGGACGGAGCCGTGGTCAAGTTCGGGCAGGGCTTCGGCAACACCAGCGTCTACAGCCAGAAACAGCCGGAGGCTCCCAAGAAAGTCCGTGTGATGATGACCAAGAGGACCAAAGACATGGGCAAGTTCAGCTCCGTCACTGTTTCCACCATCGACGAGGAGGAGGAGGAGATCGAGGCCAGGGAGGTGGCGGACTCGTACGCCCAAAACGCCAAAGTGATTGAGAAGCAGCTTGAGAGGAAGGGTATGAGTAAGAGGAGGCTCCAGGAGCTGGCCGAGCTGGAGGCCAAGAAGGCGAAGATGAAGGGCACACTGATTGATAATCAGTTCAAGTAGAGGGAGGGACACACTGGGACACAGAGTTATCCTCTGGAGATCCATGCAGGGTCTGTACAGTACTGGTCAGCTGTCGGTCTGGACGACACAGCACAGAGAGGACAATATTTGGACATATCAGCACAGGACTGATGATTTGTACAAGTGTTGCAAATTGATATGGGGATCGTGGGGTGATGTTTTAGAACTTTACATTTGTTTAAAATGTTATTTTGTACAAAAATTAAAAGATTAAATGAACCTGTTTTTGCATTTCTTTTTAAAGCGTGGTGTAATATTCACCGCGGTGCCTGCAAGTCCTGCAAAGGTCTTCAGTTTGAAATTGTGAGTTGAGGTTCGCTGATCTTAAAAACTGTCAACTAGTTGTGAGAGGTCTTGAAAATGTGTTTTGTGCACACTTCTTAAATATGACCCTCTGAATGATAGATTAATCTATGAAACACTCGTCTAAAGAGATTTCTAAACACATCTTTAGGTCATTTATCAGCTTTTTATATAATTTATCTTTTTTTGAATGATTGTAAATTGAATATATTTTAGTTTTGGGACAAAGCAAGTTACTGCAAGACATCATCCTATTTCTGGGAACCTGTGAGCAACAATGTTTCTGACATGTTAAAGACTAAATGTAATTAATCTATAGGAAAAATAATCCCTAGAATTAATCGATAGTGAAATTAATTTGTTTGTTGTAATTCCTTCTAAACAGGATTATAAACTACTGTCACCAGGCCTTTAAACACAGAATACCTTTTGATACATCAGTATTAAAGCACAGGTGGCTGAATTCCATTTAGCTGCTTCGGTTTTAGGGTCGTGGTGTTGTTCATGCTTTCTCTACACTCCCTGAACAGAATAGACCCATTGAAGATGTTATTACACAAAACTTTTACTAACATCAGATATTCTATAAACAAGACATATTTTTTAATTATGATCAGAAGTGAAAGCACAAAATTCGGATTTTTGTTTCAGGTTTTCTGTGTCAGATGGTGATTCCTGATTGAGAAGTTAGGGGAATGTAGGCCAGTGTCTAACTGGCCCACATTGGCCCACCAGGTCCTGAATGTGGGTCACAAAAATACAGGCCAAATTAGGAGAACAATGTGTTTTGTAGACTGGATCACTTTTTGGCCACTGTTTGTATTTAGGGCGAGGCTTTTCTTTCTCTTGGTGAAAGGAGATCATTTTGTTAAAAGAAATATTTAATCGTCAAACACAAATGCGACTACAAAACACAATGTTTACTCCCAATTTACTGTAGTCGCAGAGAAACACTAGTATAAGAGGGTGACTGTCCAAAAATGTCTCAAAAACTGAAAGTTATTTCAACAAAAATATACAGTGTGTAGGATTTATGTTCAAACCAGGAACAAGAAAAAGTCCAAGTAGAGCTAATATAATTAATACTGGCTCAGTTCCAAAGTCTGCTAAATCAGAAAGGGAAAAAATATTGATCATTTTAATTTTAGGCACATAGATCTAGATAGATTTTGTTCTTTTGGAGTAAATATGTTCTTATATATATTTGCTGAACAAGTCATATAAGAGTGTGATACTCTTTCTGTGTTGTATAACGGAGAAAGCAGTTGTACACACTGTGTTATATGATGAAGTAGCCCTGGGAGTTTTTACTCCACATGACCACATCTGTCCTCACTGAGCAATAAACTGTAGCCTGGAAGCAGTTGACCGAGCTCTATGTTTAAAGCTACAGCCAGTGGTTTCCCTCTCATGAAGCAACAACAAGAGCAAAGGCTGTCAGAGTTTTTTAAATTTATGTCTGACACTGACAAGACCTTTCTCCATGTGGGACCCACCAGACAGTCCTTTAACAAAGACACCTAAGCTAATCTGGAGACGTGTTTTCAGGAGTGACGCTTTGACTGTAGAGTGTTAGATGTGTTTGATAAAGAGCAAAAGTCTTTTGGAAGAGTTGACTGTGACATGCTGCCATAACCAGAAAAATGTTGGAGGTAGTTCAGTTTTTTTTAAAAATATTTAAATGGTTTGTCTTAAAACATCTATAGTCGTAACATTGACATCTTTGAAATGGCAAATAGAAATAGAATCATTCATAATAGAATATGCTATGTATTTTCAAAAGCAGATATTTTAAACAAGAATATGTATTTATTTAAGAATATTTAATACTTAATTTAATATTATATATATTAGATGTATTTATTATTTAGACTCAGAATGTGTACATTTAGTGTACATAAATATTAAAAATGTAAATTTATTTAACCAGGAAAGGGCCTATACATTTTTTTTTTCAAAGTCCCGAGACAGGCAGCAACACAAACTTTACTAAATTAAAACAGAAACAAACAGCCAGTATTACAGCACATAGCAATAAATGGATATTAGTGAGAACATGAAGATTTAAAATCCTAATTTCCTTAATTACCTTTTCCAATTATTACTATGCATAAAAAAGAATTCTCATGAGAAATGTCTCCAGAGTGCAAAGTACAAGTACAAACTCCAAGATAATGAAACATTTTAATCCTGATGTTTCACTGTTTGCAAGCAGACAGTCAGTGTTCAGCAGGGATAAAGTCAGTCTACTAATTTACTAAGTGACATTGCACAAACTCCCATGACCCCTGTATGTTTGGTGCCTTAGACTGTGCTCTTTTTTCACATGACCTAGTTAACATCAAGAAAATAAGGCAGTGTTGCTTCACATGCTGGCCCTGAACAGTCAAAGGGTACAGTTCAAAGAGTTCAACAGTTCTGGGTAGTTGCAGTGGGTACTACTACTACTACTACTACTACTACTACTACTACGACTACATGAAAGAAATGTAACTAAACCACAGAAATGAGAAATTCTTTGTACTGCATCTGTGTTTAACTCTATCCTGTCAATGGCTCTAACAATTGCTTTTGTAATCGTGGGCGATGGCTCAGACCCCAGGCAGTTAAGTAGCCTGGACGATGTCATGAGTGGTGAAGGAGGCGGTTAGGAGAGAACATGTGGAAATTAATATTAAACTTTCAAAATCAGAGGGGGAAAGTATAGTTTGGAGGAAAATAACCAAATAGTGACTACTGGGAGAACGTGATAACAGGAAGACACCTTGTAATTAAAGGTCCAGTGTGTAAAATCTTCAGAATAAGGCAGACATGAAATAGAATATTCATAACTATGTTTTCATGCATGTATAATCGCTTCAAAATAAGAATCCTTTTTCGTTTTTATTATTTAAAAATTATCCTTTTATATCTACAGTGGGAACGACCCTCTTTCATGGAGGCTGCTATGTTGAAACACCATGTTTCTACAGTAACTCAGAACAGACAAACTAAATACTGACTTTAGACAGGGCCTTTAAAATGTTGTTTCTTCTTTACACTAGGAAGGCGAGGGTGATGTGGGGAGATTACAATGCAGCATTTACACCACTAGATGCAGCTAAATCCTACACAGTGGTAACACACAGTAATTATGAGATGATTAAGAATCGGTAAACGGTAAACTGTTTATATGCTTTAATATTTTTAATATTTACATATATTTTATATTTTTATGTGTATTGCTCGTTTTCACAAACGAAACGAAATTTCAATCCTCTGTATGTCCTGTACATATGGCAGTGTTGACAAATAAAGCTGACTTGACTTAATATACTTCATTAAAGGGAAATATCCAGCCTGTCACTGCAATTACTGCAAAGAAAAGGAGATGGGAGGAAAAAGAAGAAGAAGAAGAAGAAGAAGACAGTTTGTCCTCCCGTCCAGCTGGTGGCGCAATAGAGTTCGTCACATGTTGAAGAAGACGAACAAGTGCGATGTCCGGCACGAGCCGGGGATCATCCAATCAGCATCGCCTCCAGAAGTGCCGGGGCAAATAATATACTTTACTGCATGTTGTATTACTACTGAGGAAAACTGAATAAAAGGCAATATCTATAAACACACTGACCCGAGGAACACAGACAGGACCAGTCTTTCATCTGTCCCACACAGCAGGTATGAAGCTCGTCTGCCTGTAACAGTGTGAGATTAAATATTCAGAGTGTTCAGTTGACTAACTCGAGCTCGAGCATGCGATGGAACTTTAGCCGTTAGCCACTTCGCCTGCTAACGGCTAGCTGTTGAGCGCCATTCATTTTCTAGCAAGTGTAGCATACTAACAAAGCTAGGCCGGGAATAATAACCGTCTAAACCTTTGATATTTAATTCACCCTCAGCACAACTCAAATTACCGCTCAGAGTGTGTGTTGTTAATGTGTTCAAATGTCTAAACTAGCTAGCCTAAGAGTTAGCACTGTGCTAACGCTAAGCTAATTTGACAATCACACAGCAGCCCATGCGCGCGCTGCAGGCACCCCTCTGTTTACGTCAGCTGTCAAAAGGTAACGTGGTACCTGTATGTCATTTAATCACCGGACTGTATGTGTAGTCTCTTCACAGTTTATCTGTCATGAGCACAAGACAAAGTACTTTTAATGTGAGAGTTTATGGCAGTGACACAGAGTTATAAACCTTAACACTACTTCTGTAGTTCTCAGTATTAATATGTCTCAGTATAATATAAATACTGTGCCTACTTGGGCACATAGTATTCATAGCGACCTTCTTCATGCTAAACACTAATATGGTTTTGTCTTAAATGTAGTTTTTTGAAATGGAGTAATTAAATCTACTAGAATCAACTTAATCTGTTTACTTGTGGTCCCCTAAAGTTTGGGTTAGGCTTGTAAATAAATTCACCCATTACAGATGTGAATGCCCTCAAATTGAAGCTGAAAGTTGGCATCTTGCCCCCCTTAATTATTGTTTCATGTTAAATCAAAAGAGCTAGAACTCACAACAAGAAAGGAAAACTGCCATCACTGTCCAACTTTTTACAGACTAGCTGTGTAATGTAACGTAAACACTCTTCCTCTCTCTGTGTAGAGGTATGGATGCAGAGGGCTTTGGGGAGCTGCTGCAGCAGGCAGAGCAGCTAGCTGCCGAGACAGAAGCGGTCTCTGAGCTGCCGCATGTTGAGAGGAACCTCCAGGAGATCCAGCAGGCGGGGGAGAGGCTTCGATCCCGCACCCTGACCCGCACCACGCAAGATGCTGCCGACGTCAAAGCGTAAGGAATATGTGCCATGACACACGCAGTCAGAACATGTGTGCCCATATGATCCTGTATATTGCTTTATATAGACTGTAACACAAATCCGTTTACTTCTGCAAGATAAATGGATGTCTGTGATTTTAGATACTCCTCACCTGACACTTTGATGTGCCCTTTTCTTCTGATAATAATATATAGTTATGTGTTTAAATTTTTTAAATTTTTTTTTTTATCAAAGAGCACCTTTTGATATTGATATTTAATAATATTTAGAATCTTAAAGCAAACATGGATACTGTAATGTTTAGTTCAATTTATGGACAAATTGGTGATGAAATGTAAAATGCAACCATACATCATTAAAAGATTTATTTTATATTTTGTTTAATTCCCTGATAAATGCCTTAACATGGAGCCTGTAATTTGTCTGAAGCCGACTTTGATCTTTTATCTTTGACCAATGGATTCTGCTGCAATAGTAGCAAAGCCTCTGGTGCTCTCTAGTGGTCGTAATTGTCAGTCTTGCCTTCATGATTCCACTTAGTTGTGATACATCTTTTGGCAGCTGTAATGGCTAAGCTCACAAAACCTTTTATCCTTTGAGAGGGAAGCCTTAGATCGGTCAAGTCCTCCAGCATTATAATCACAGATGTTACAGAAATATCCTGTGACAGCACTTTTTCAAGAATATTCTCAACTTCAGCCCACCACTGTCAGCTTAGGACAAGACCATACCATATCTACGAGCGTGCCTGTTTCTAATTTACACCGGAGGTATAGAAGGGATAGATCTGTTTTAATGTGACTCATTCTCTCGGGTGTAAAGTATGCCCTGTGTATAAATTTGTAATTACAAAGCATATACTTTATTGATCTTGAGGGGAAATTCTTTTTTTCTTTCTTTTCTTTTTTACATTAATTGTCAGTCTTGATTTCCGTTTAGTCCTTCCATTGTATTCCTTCATTCATTCATTCATTTGTTCTTAACATCTTTCTGTTTTACTCTCAGGTCAATCCTCCTTGGTTCCAGAGGTTTAGACATCTTCCACATTTCTCAGCGGTTGGAAAGTCTAAGTGCTGCCACCACTTTTGAGCCCCTGGAGCCAGTCAAAGACACTGACATACAGGTATGACCTACTAGGCCATAAGTCCAGCTAACTGCTAGCTCTCCAATCGTATGACTTCACTGAAATAGACTCACTTGTGAGTGTTTTTTGTGTGAAATGTCCAGTTTATGTTGTTTCAGAACAATAGAGAGTGATGAGCCTTTGTCTAAAAAAACATCTTTTGCTGAGCTTCCATTGTTCAAACATTAGCTTCTAGAGAGATTACACTAACCAGATAACAACCAAGAATAAAATATAAGGATGTGGTGAAGGTTAACGGGATAACAGATGTAAATAAAGGTTACCTCAGAGAACAGTGTTCCCATGGAGAAATAGGCCTGCAGGTTGACCAGCAGGCTTTGTTTTTGTGGACAGTGGAGAAAGGTATTGCGGTCATAGAAGATGTACTGATGATCAGGTCACAGTGGCTTGAAGTTAGTATGTGGAGGCATGTAACACAAGTAAGTTTAACACTGAAATCAAGTCAGTCAGAGTCAAGCTGAACTGTACCTATAGAGTCGCACCAAACAGCCCCGCTCCTCATCTCTGCTTGAAGCTATTTGTTTGAGGCTACATTAGCTGCCACTGACATAACACACATCAACCAAACTATCGGTGGTCGAGTTGCATTGTGGGTAGAATAGAAACTTTATTGTTGATTCATTTTCCACAATCATACAGTAACAAAAATGACATACTAAAATACAACCATACCACTGCCATGACAAGAGATAGTACAACTTCCAATTAGGGATGGGCGATATGGACTAAAAAATGTATCCCGATAATTTCTGGTATTTATCATGGTAACGATAAAAATTACGATAAATAAACACCAATTCAGCCTAATTTTTTTTAATATAAATCTATCACCAAAATAATAATAAAGGCTCGGGGGAGCTGAGGTGGGTTGCTGTGGGCGTGTCTATACCTGCTGAATGTAACCGCTGTGAAACAATCAGGAAATAACGTTTTATTTCTCTGATTAATGACAGCCTCTCTCTCTCTCTCTCTCTCTCTCTCTCTCTCTCTCTCTCTCTCTAATCATCGGACACAAATCAAATTAAACTTCTTCGTGTCACTATTTTGCAGCGTAAATTGTGAGTCGGACTGGTACATGAAATAAACAAAGTGAGAACACACACACAGGTAGATTATCAGAGTTTAGTCCGTGAATCCACCTGGATAGTCTCTGCTTCAGAGACATTTCAGGCTGTGGTCTGTGGAGGTTTGACCGATCTGAGTGTCTGATTGGCGGCCGGAGCGTGAGGAAAGAGCTCCTCGCTGCCTGGCGTATCTGCTCCGCCTTCCGCCATGTTTGGCAATAATGCGTGTTGGGCTGCGCACTATAATTTATCGTTTTTATCGTGGGATGACATATTCTTACCGTGGGGAATGTTTTTGACGATGACATACCGCACATTCCTACTTCCAATCTTCCATTTGAAACATAAAATGGGAATTACCTTCATTAATTCATCAAGTGATATTAGGAGGATCTTCATGATTCCACTTAGTTGTGATACATCTTTTGGCAGCTGTAATGGCTAAGCTCACAAAACCTTTTATCCTTTGAGAGGGAAGCCTTAGATCGGTCAAGTCCTCCAGCATTATAATCACAGATGTTACAGAAATATCCTGTGACAGCACTTTTTCAAGAATATTCTCAACTTCAGCCCACCACTGTCAGCTTAGGACAAGACCATACCATATCTACGAGCGTGCCTGTTTCTAATTTACACCGGAGGTATAGAAGGGATAGATCTGTTTTAATGTGACTCATTCTCTCGGGTGTAAAGTATGCCCTGTGTATAAATTTGTAATTACAAAGCATATACTTTATTGATCTTGAGGGGAAATTCTTTTTTTCTTTCTTTTCTTTTTTACATACATAGGCCCGAAATACAAACACATAAAGGGTGCCAGCTACCAGTCCACCCTCCATACTTCGGTCCGTTCTGGACTTGAACTGGCCACCCTTGGGTTCCCAAGCCAAGCCCCTATGTACTGAGCTACTGCCTCCCCGTGTAATGTAGAGACTAAGTTTTGAGAAGGTTTGTGCTGCATTGATTTTAAGGCGTTTAAAAAAGACAACAGCAAAACTGTCCATCGTGAGTCTGACAATGTTATAAAAGTGCAATGCTCTACTTGTTTTTTTTCCTTTTTACAATACTTATGAGATTTTCATATTTTTCCACAAACACAACTACAAAAATAAAAGCAATAGCAACACAAATAAACAAACAAAAACAGCTCAGATATGTCTGTGTTGCATGTAAATCACTGGTTACAAGAGTTCAAATTTAGGAGGCTCCTTGTATGTTGAGTATTCAAAAGGAAAAAGTTCTAATATAACTTTACATCAACCCTAACAGAAAGTCGTTATCTTAGTCCCCTGTAATAATATAATGCAGTGCTCTTAGGTTAGGTAGAAGCATCATAGATGCAGCTTTCCTGTGCCAATATGGCAGCCATTCCAAAAAAATTGTGGGAATTGTTGTTGGATGTATGGCCTCTACACAGCCAGGACATGACTTTAAATCACACGATAAGCTACAACAAATGGAATACAGACGTGCTATCGATTCACTTTACTCACAAACAATCATCTCTGCCACACACACATCACAAAGCTGTATCGCATGAGTGCTACTGCGGTAATAGCATTTATCGCACAAGTTTTCTATAGCATTACTGAAATTGTTTAAGCATTGTGGTCTTTATATTATTAACACTGTGCAGTCCTTTACAATGCTCCACTTTGAAATAATTCAACCATGATCTGTATCCCATCTTTACCTTTGACTTGATACACATTTCGTTTTTTTTTGCTCTCTCCTCCTCCACGTACCGCCTCTCTTCCTCTGGTTCAGAGAAGTTGCTGCATTTGTCTGAGCTCATCTGTTTCTGTCTGTTAACTCATCTCTCTCCTTCTCTTATATTGTTCCTGGCCTGGTCAGCCAAGTGAAGTCAAGTCAGTTTTATATATACAGCCCAATATCACAAATTTGCCCCAAGGGCCTTCACAATCTGTACAGCATACACCTTCTATCCTTCGACCCTCATAGGATAGGATCATGGCTGTGACACAATTTAAACTCCATGTCTCACTCCTTCCTTTTCTTTTTCTATATTGGCTTTCCACTTTCCATTATTTTACATTAACTTATGTCTGTCTTTCATTGTTCTTGGTCAGCCGGATGTATGCTAGCCTGGCCGGGCTTGACTGACTGACTGACTGGAAGAGCACTTAGCTTCTCTCTCTCTCTCTCTCTCTCACACACACACACACACACACTGCTCTTGCTCTTTTCCGATTATTGGTTTCTAAGAGGACAGCGCATTACAAAGTTTCATTTCAAAATAATTCCTCTGCTGTGTCACAGAAAAAAACCACAGCTCCATTTGAACTAGCAAATTCCAGGAAGGAGATGAGGATACCAGGCAAGTCAACTGAGGAAGGAATTATTGCATTGGCATTCATTTTCTCACATATTGTATGTGAATGATTATTTAAAGAAATAGCATTGCTTGAAGAACTGATTGCAGACATTACATTGTTTAGAGGAAATCAGGGTCATAGACTAAATACATAATGCGGCTTTAACAGAACTTCCAGCATCTCCATTATGTCTGCCTTTCAGTGGTGAAATGAGCTATTTGTTGACAATATTTTGAACCTTTGCCTGTCAAAATGTTGCGATTCTGTAATTTGTGCTGGATTATACTGAAAGGTGTCTATAATATTTTAATATACATTTATAGAAGAACCACACTATTTAAATGATTTGCAATACCACAAACTACAGCATGAATGCAATCAAATCAACATCTCTCTCTTGCATAGTGTCACCAAATAATAAAAAGATAAAAGTTTCACGGGTAGTACTTGTACAGTGATACAGGGCATAGGTTTTTACTTTTCCAGTCACTCCGTGTATCTGCCAAAACAGAGGTGAGTAGTCATCAAATAAGCTGGCAGCTGGCACTTTTCTTTCTTTAATTAAAATCGTGAGATCATAAACAAACAGTTGACTAATTGTGACTCTTAACATAAATGGCTGTTGACAAAGAGCCAGAAAAATGAATCAGACACAGGACGCTCATTCAGCAAGAAATAACAAAACAACAGGAAGAACTTTCGGTTTGAAAGTAAGACCACTGA
This sequence comes from Argyrosomus regius, assembly GCA_946959425.1. Taxonomy (NCBI): domain Eukaryota; kingdom Metazoa; phylum Chordata; class Actinopteri; family Sciaenidae; genus Argyrosomus; species Argyrosomus regius. The sequence continues at coordinate 22,053,005 of OX336886.1, forward strand.
AAGGAAAAGTAGAAAAGCAAAGTTCTGAACAACACAGAGCATAAAATGTAACCCACTTTTCTCCCCTCCTACAGATCTGCATTTAGCATCCTGCTGGGAGAGTTGCATTCACTTTACATTACCAAGTACACTGAGCAGAAAAGAGGTTAATTGGTTCTGAGATATTATAAGACAACAGCCAAATACAGGATTGACATACTATGTGTAGGATAAAAGGCAACAGCATCACTTTCACTAAGAACAAGTAACGTTACAGTATTTTGAACACTGCTACTCTGCCTTATACGTTGCAAGATTCATTGCACTGTAAAGGCATTGGTCTAGGAGTTAAATGTCAGATATCTCACATACTGTATCATACTGATAAGTGCTACTTGGAAGGTAACCAGATAAAAACTTTTCCGGTTGTCCTTGTATTTCAAAGATGCAGCAGTACAGGTGCCTAGTGTCAGATATTTGGGCCACTAGGCTGGAAAACACAATTTTTGCCGAAGGAGTTGTTTCAGTTCACGCTTTTCTTCACAGTATCTGATCTTACAGTTTGTAATTCTGAAGCGAAAGACTAGAAGAGTTAGAAAGTAAGCTTACCAGACCTCTGTGGCACGCTCCTCATCTCTGCTTGAGACCAACAGCTATGGCTACATAAGCCTCTACTAGTTTAACACACCTAAAACTCACTGACTGAACTGTCAGCGGCCGGGTTGCATTGTGGGTAATGTAGGTGCCAGAAGGAAGAAGAGTGAATGGATTGAAGAAAGACAGAAACCATGATTCTGTTGCCTCAACAGTGAACTGTTTTTGTCCACCCTGAGACTCCTTTTAGCATTAAGTTGTGCATGCTAACATGTTATTAATTTGTGGTGCTTGTTCTATCAACAGTTGATAATAATAATGAATTAATAACAATTACAGCGCTCTGCTTTGTAACAGTTCAACAAGGATCTGTATGCTGTCTTTGGTACAGCTGTCCTTTTTCGTTCTCTCTCTCTTCCTCTGTCCTGGTTCAGGGAAGCTGCTGCTTTTCCCTGAGCTCCATATGTGTCTGTGTGTACCCAGTTTAACTGGACTACAGAATGACTTGACATCAGTATGTAGCAGCTCCACGGTTTGTCTGAGGAGAGAATCACAGATTTCTAGGTTTATGAGACATACGTAGTGATGCCTAAGATCATTCAAATAATACAAAATATGTTTTTATGGTTGGATTTCCCTGTAAATGGTGCAAGGTCATGACATTGGGGGACTACTGGAGGATGATGCAGGACACAGTGTAAATGACACACACACACACACACGCACGCACGCACACACACACACACACACACACACACACACACACACACACACACTGAGGGAAGTGGTGTGTGAATGATATGTCTGTATGTATGGCTGAACACCAATTAGTGAGGACCTCACTATAGAAGGCCATATAGACCCAGAGTCCTAGATCCAGGGCTTCAGGGATGTGGGAGTAGCTTGCTATATGCAGATCATGTTTCTAGACTAACTTCTTCAGTTTTAACGATGGATTTGCTTTGTTAGCTTTCATCCTGTTTCTTTTAGTGTATAGTTAAAATGAGAATACAGTTGTCTTACCCCTTTATCAGATATTCAGATTTTTCTCTACAAATGTAGTGGAAGGATATGAGTAATTTCTATGACACTGAAACACAGTTCCTTCAGTAACATCTTAGAAAATGTCAATTATCATTACATTATGATTAAAAAATGCACGTTTCGTTGTTGTCACATGTAAGAAGGAAGAAGAAGGTGTATTTTAAGACATGCATTAATGTATGGAAACATATCAGAGTATTGGATCTGCCTCATAGGGTGGGGTCATGAGCAGTTGGGGGTTTGGTGCCTTGTTTAAGGGCACTTCTTCAGCTACCCGTCCACACTCTGTACTTAGAACTTGAACTGGCTTCTGTTGGTTCCCAAGCAAAGCTAAGCTAACTAAGCTACTGCCGCACCTGTGACCAGCCAAAATGTTGGTGCTTCATTGTACTTCATCTACAGTTGTAATGTGATGGGATTTTTGTAAATATCATGAATGGCACAGAATTATGTTTTAATAATTAACATTACAAAGTAGTCCATGTGAATTGACAACTAGTCATATGTCTTCATATTCTGATATGGTTATCTGGCTTTTTTCTCCACATCGTGACTATTATTTGTGCAGTGTTCCATGTAGGGTTTGGTAACATTTGGATTTGATCCAAGTTTGCTCACAGAATTTTGTTTCCAATTTCCAACAATTTTCTTAACGTATCACTCTGGCTTTCAACACCCAACCCTAATGCTACCAACACATCTCTGCATCTGAGTTGATCTGAGCTGATGTCACGTAGTATACATCTTTAAAATTAAATCCTTGTTGTCTGCTCTGCCAGTTTTACATTTGTACTGTATCTTGCGTGTGTTGGTAATTGTCATGGATGACTCACTTTTTATCTAGCACTTCAGGGTTAGTCATTTTCTGTGTCATAAAATAACGTATGCGATGGTAAACAAAAGAGGATGACGAACAGAAAAATAGAGACGGTGGGGGATCAGGGAAAGTAGATAGCAATCAAATGAAAAAAAAATGGACAGAATGAAACTGTAGAAGTGGAAGGCGGAGAGCAGTGCTGGTAGAAAAATGGCGACCGGCTGCAATTTTTTTTTTTTCTCTGTGTCCTCGTCTCACTTTTCACTATCTTTCTGTGCCAGAGCTCTTTCTCTATTTTTCCTCACATCACTCTCTTTCAGCTGGCCTTGCAACTCACTCCTCTTTTCTTTTTCACTTTACCTTCTTTCCTCTCTCATTTTTTCCCCTTTTTTCATCCCATTTACATCTTTTCTCTCCCTCCCTTTCTCATCCCCAACTCCTTACATACACACACATATCCCTCAGCAGTGATGGCATGCGTTCAGCGGATGCAGTCAGCTAAGCCCAGAGCATCTGCTGAGATAGACGAACACTACTGACATACAGTAGCTTCACAGGATGTGTGTGTGTCTCCATGTGCTGCGTTTGCATGCCTGTATTTGTGTCAGTCGGGATCGATTGCTGGCGTATGCATTCAGCGTTTCTCCGTGTGCTTATGAATGAGTGTGCGTGTCTAGCGTAGATTTTGGCTGCACGTGGGCGCACGCATTTTCATCCTGTCCGTGCTGGCCTGGACATACGACTGCGGCTATAATGCATGTGCCTGTACAAGTGGAGGTGTTTGTATTAACACGCCTGCTTTGTGTGTGCGGTGATAGTCAGCCTGCATATAGGAATGCCCACCTCCTCCTCCCCCCTCCTCTTCCCACATGTGCCTCCCAAACCCTTCATTAACTAAACATGACCCTTAAGAGCATGATTAGCCTCATTTCAAGACAGGATGTCGGAAGCCATCAACCGAGGGGGAAAAAATCCATTACTATAATTGCATTGAGCTGAGGGAGGGAGGAGAGAGGGAGGGGAAGAAAGGAAGGATGCATAGATGGATAAAAGAAAAAAAAGGAAGAAAATGAGTGGGACTGAGGGAGGGAGGAGGCGGAGGGCTGCCAGAGATGCTGGGATAAAGTGAAGCAGGGAGAGAGAGAGCGAGCGAGGATGAAGGCTGAGGGAGGGGTTGTCAGCTGATAGCAGGAACTGATATTCTATATGAATCCATAGTTCCTTCTCGTGGATCCCCCCTGTGTCTGAGCGCTCAGTTGGTACGACCCTCCGACAATAAAACCACCTCCAACGAGTCTTGATGTGGCACTTCCACTCGGCACTCCGGCTCACGCACAAGAGTCACTGGCCTGCTTTTGAACGGGGAAAGGCTGCAAGGAGACCGCCATGCCGGCTCGAAAAGGGCACAGGGAACACGCCCCAGCATGGCGGCCACTGCCGCTGCCCTGGCACAGCGAAACAGAAGGATGGAGAGGCAGAGGGGCCGATTCAGGTCTCCTGGGCTGTCAAAGCCCAGATACCTGTGCACATACAAAGCAACAAAAAACTATTTTTTGAGTCTTTTCTTGTCTCATCCTGTTTTTTCATCTGTCAGTCTGTCTGCCAGGCAGGCAGTCAGGCGCTCAGCATGAGTGAGTATTGCCTATACACTTGGATACACACACACACACACGCACACACGCACACACACGCACACACACACACACACACACACACACACACACACACACACACACACCCACTCACTCACTCACAGACAGGCATGTGCTTTGTCTGTCACACTTTTTTGTCACCACTCTCTTTCTATATCTCTTTTCTGGTTTGCTACGTTGTCTATGGCTGTACGGCACCCATGGAGGTGATGATGATGATGATGATGATGATGATGATGATGATGATGATGATGATGATGATGATGATGATGACGATTGTATAAAATGATAATGATTGGAGGTGAACATCACTGTCTCAATATATATTCACATAAATGTGTATTTATGCTATAGTACTTTACCTATATAATTTTGCTACACAGGAAGTGAAGGCGTGAAGGGTGGGGTTTCTTGCACGCACACACACACACGCACACACACACACGCACACACACACACACACACACACACACACAGGCACTGGTCGGTTCATTGTGTCATGGCAAATGAGGACAGAAAGCCTCCCACTCTTACATCAACGATGACTGGCACAGAGAGCGAGGCTCCTGGTCTTTATGTCCCCTTTAGCCGCTCTTTGACTCTGTCCTTATGTAGCCTAGATTCCTTGAGACCGTGTATCTCTACACCATATCTCATAGTGCGTAATGTGCATGAAGTGAAAACGAAAGAGTGAAAAATCAGACTTGCTGATTTCCCTGAACATACTGTAAGATTGCATTCAGACGCAGACAGTCTGACTATCTTGACCAAGACTAATAAAATGAGGGCCTACGTGAGCCGGCACAGAGATTGAACACACGAGTACATGTTAACATGCGTATTGAAGACAAACGCACACTCACCATATACATTTCATTTTAAATGATCAGGTTTATGTGATTTCCTGAAATATGGTTATGTTTGCCCCTTGACTTACAGTTAAGTGTATTTTTAGAGACGCAGTCAGATGGCCAATGTTTTATATTATCTGTAGTAATCTTATCTCAGAAATTAGACAAACTTTCATCAGTTAAATTTCCAGTCGAAGGCAGCCCTCAGTTCTACCTTCTTCACCAAGTTTTATTTCTCAGTGCATCTCCTGTTTGTCTCTAATAGTAACAGAGTATTTCCTGATTTATCCATCATTATTCAGTTCTTTTCTGTGGCTATGTTCCTGTAGAAGCTTCTGGGCTGTCTGGCCAGCAGGCTGTGGGTGTTCAGTGGGTTGCAGATCTCTGAGGATACACAATACAGGGGTGGGGCAACGGAAAACATACATTTTTAGATATACCTATTGCCCAGCACGGAATTGATCGCTGAAAGTCATAAGCGTGCATTTACCTTCTGCTAAAATGGCTCCTATGGTCTCAGTGTGTCAGCACGGCTGTTTTAAAATGACGCGTTTTCTCTATTTTATGTTTATTTTTTTACCATTTGAGAATGAAGCAAGGAACTGAAGCATCGTTAATTTGATATGTGTCTCAGACTAAACAATACGGCAACCTTTTTAGTGCAAATCAGAATTACACAGAAACAGTGATGTTTGAGCCTTTTCATGATTAAAACTTTGATTAAAGAATTTCATAAATCTGGTCAACAATTTACTCATTCTTCATCAAACACAATCCCTTATGAGGGGGCTATCCAAAGTTCGAAAGAGTCAAAAAAAAAAAAAAAAAAGATTTACCATCCAATTCTTTTTTTAGGTAATACCTAATATAGTGAGATTCCCTGTCCACAAAGAGGTCCTTGTCAAACTGAGTATTTCTTCATAAAAGTGAAGAGTGTTTGAATCGCAGACAAATGGGAATTTTGGCCACAGCTGTTGGCTAAGTTGTCAATTCACATTTGGCACAAAAAATGTTGTATAGGCAAAGTCGTTGGCAGTACAAGTGCAGCTGGCAACAGGCAACAAAATGACAGCAATGAAAAATCTTTTGTACTTCAGTCAAAGCAAAAAATGCTGAGGCAACAGCCCAGCAGAGTTATCCAGTGGCCCCATTGCTTTAGAAGAACCCCCCCCATCCTTGTGCATCGTGTTTCTGGAAAAGACATCTTATTTCTCCTTCTCCAATTTACTGGAATAACAATCATCACCAGTGACTAATACAGTCTGCTGTTCTCTTGTAGTAGATATATCTCATAAGCCTCTGTTACTACTATTCTTTTCTATTCTTTTTTTTTTTTTCCTTTTTCCAGTGCAGCTCTCCAGTGAGCATTGACCTGAGCTCTCCTCTGGTTAGAGTGGTTAAATATAGACCTATTCTCAGCCTCTCCTGGGGAAAAAAAGTGAGATAGAGAAAGAAGGAGGGAGGGAGCGGACGGGGGGGAAACCAAGGGTACGACGAATGGATGAAAAGGGGGACTGGGGACATGGTTCCTTACTTAATTGATTCAAATAAACTAATAGTATTATATATTTTTACAATACCAAGTTGGGCCTTTTAGTTTTAGCCAAATAATGTGCCGTGTGACTTCTTGAAGACACGTTTGATTTCTGCCGTGATGTCAGCAGTTTCTAAAGAAACTAAAATTGTGTTAGGAGGACACTACACTACATAAAAACTGAATCTTCACCCCACTCATTCGGTGCTACTTTGTGACCTAAATAATTACTTCTTTCTTAAATTTTAAGGCACATTATTGACCCATTTAGAGCTGTAGCAAACTGCTGTCCACTATGATGGAGCAAGATGGAGATTTTCTCCTGTATCATGGTTTACTTTCTATACTTCAATAAGAAAATACTATATAACATGAATGTAACTGCACTTGCTGCTGCTGGACATGAGAGAGATGAGATCAAATTAGTTATTTTCTATGTAAAGCCACACACCTGCGACAACACAATACACCCCTGTCCTATTTTCCACAGTAGAAGATCAGAGTTGGTTGGATTTCCTTCTTTGTGTGTCACATCTATACTACTGCACTTTGACTTCTTGTCAGATGATAGCACGTCTTCTTCTGTGGTTGTGTAGACGTAACGATAGACCTCTTTATCAAGACAGTATTGAAAATACATTGCAGGCTGGCTTGTCTGTTCACAAGAAACAAGACACTGTAAATCTAGCCACCACTCCTCGCTTTATATGACACATGTTAGCTTAATAGTCTGTTCACCAGTCATGTTACTGTAGCAGCAGTTTGGTTTGAACTAAACACATCAAATTGCAATTCAAAGTTTGCCGAGATGTTTTTCTCTCTGGAAAGCACCAGGGTTTTTAGCTCAACATCTCAACAAGCTTTGATTATTTCACCAGCTTCAGTTGGTGATCCACTTTAATAATAGCTCTTAGTTTTATTAACATTAATATTACTATTCATACACATTTTTCATTAAGGCCAGGTTAATTGGCCCTGCCAGATCATATATTGTTGTTACACTTTTTGGGCATTGTTAAGGTTTAGTTTTTAATGCAGTAATTATCAGTTGTGTGTTGGTCCTGACATTGTTTCAAGAAGTTATTCATTCTCACAGTGAACCTTTGTGCTTCCAATTTGTTCTCATTTGTCGGGACAGACGAATGCAATGACAGACAAAGGTGAAGAGCTCGGACAGAAAGGGAGGGGGAGAAAATGAGACTGAAGTAGGCAGAGCAATGAGCAGGTGGGGGGATAGGGACAGAAGAGAGGAGTGATGAGAGAGGAGGGATAGAAGGAGGAGGGAAGCCAAGAGCACCCACATGCCTGTAGAACAGAATGATATCTCACCAGGTGCTCATTCTTAAAGCTGAAATGATCCGACATATTTCAAAGGCAAAGACGCACAGTGCAAAAATGTCACCAATGAATTAAAATAATATTATTTTACAGCAGAAGCAACTTTCCACAAACGGGGGCAGTTATGTCAGAGGTAGAAGGCCTGTGGTTATGTAAACTCTGCAGCGTATCTTCGGCATTTCTTGCATCATAAGGAGCAGTAGTATTTTCATTTACGTCTCAGGAATGTAAATTTGCACACAGCAGTTCATTCAGCTGGTATATTGACCTTTATGTCAACGAAGCGAATAATAAAAAAAAAAAACTATAGGCTAAACGTTATAATACAAGCAAAAGCAAGTTATCAGACAGGGAAATATTCTTCTGTATTACCTCAATTTTGCAACTTTTGCTAATGACCTTCACCTGACAATACAAACCAACCTGTTCTATTCATTTTTATTGCCCTTCTGTTTTTTTCTTCTTTAACTCTCATTACATAATTAACACTTTTAAAACTAAATATAATTTTATGTGTTATTTGTGGCCAAGGAGGAATAAGAGTTTGGTTGTCTGTGTGGCACAATTCTTAACTTTTACATTTGGTTCTGAAATATTATTTAACTATAACATTATTGTAAGATAATGATAATTTAGATAATTAACCGACAAACTATTTTCTGGTTACACCTTTTACAATTTGTGGATTTGATGATTTTCTCCATTTCAGATTGTAAATGAAATACTGGACAAAATAACCTGGCCTTTGAAATTGTGATTCCCATTTTTAACTATTTCTAAACAAAGATAATAATCATTATTACCCATCCTTTTGATAAAACTAAATTAGTCATTGAGACATTAACTGGGTCTCTGCTAAATTGAGATAGCTGTTGCCGTTATATTTGACATCTTGATGATCAGTGGCAGAAAAAAAAAAAGATCAATCAATCAGTTTGTTTCAAATTTTTTAGGTCATCTTGTATTTTTTTGATATTTTGAAGCTGCCGGTGACCTACTCTTGTGTTTGCTTTAAGAGGACAGGAACAAAGTGCATACAGCGTAGCCGCCATTTTGGTGTTTTCTCAAGATGTCTGTCTCATATCCACGTCACCGTTCACCGAGTTTCCTTCTTGAGAGTGCTGTCGTGTTCTCTCCTGCGCACTCCAGTTGTTACATAAGTACCACTCACTCACTTGATAGCTCAGATCTTGTGTGTAAGATAAGTAGTTTTTATTATCGGTCGGGTAGGGAGGGAATAATTACCATTTTCATCGAAAAGAGCCAGAAGAGGGGGGTGTATGTATGCAGGGGCAGCCATCTTGAGATGACACCAAAATGGAGGCTATGCTGACTGCTGTCTCAGAGCAAAATGGCGTGTGAAAAGCATGGACACTTCTCTGGCCTGCCTATACGCCTGTGTACACCAGCGACCATAAGTTTGACTAATTCTGCCAGTGCATGTCCTATCTCCCGTAGAGCACGACGGTGCACCTGCTAAATCTGTCCCCCTAGAACTCTGTGCATCCAGTTTATCTCTGCTTCATTTTGTTCTCAGCATTCGAGCTAATATCTCCTGTTCCTCTCTATATATCTCTCTCTCTCTATCGCTCTCTATTTGTTTGTCACACGTCTCATTCTCATCCTCTGTCTCTACCTCGTCCACAGGGCTTCTTGAAGAACGAGAGGGACAACGCCCTCCTGTCAGCCATCGAGGAGTCTCGCCGCAGGGTCAGTATCTGCCCAGTGTCTGATTGCTTCTCAGGTTGAAGAAGAGCTACAGATGAGTGACAGATTCTGAATCCTATAGTGTGTGAAACCAGTTCAAAGGCACCTCCAGATTCAGACAGGCCTACAAAACCTGCATGGCTGTATTATTTTTTTTATTCTCTTTTAAAAGACAAGATGCAGTCATTTGTCTCCAATCACAGACGGGAGTGGTTCTTTGTTTGCCTCATATTTAGTTTTCCAAAATCAGATGAGTTTCAGCACTGTAATGCGTATGAACATTTCACAATAAAGGAACACTTAAAAAACAATTTTTTTGTAATTTCTACTTGCTGTGATCTAAAAGTCCTTCTGGTGTGAACCTTTAGGGAATGCTTTTGAAATGGCTTCCCTGATGTGCAGCGCTAATAGGCCCTGCGTTTAATTAGCTGCCGTTCCCATTATCTCTTTCTACTCCCTGAGAGGAAAAAGGGACTTATGTGCAAAAAAACTCAAATGCACTGAAGATTAGAAAGAAAGCGGGGTGTTAGAAATGTTCTTGTAGATTTCTATCTGGCTGCTGTACCTTTTTTTTTTTTTTTTAAATGACAGATTGAATGATGATTTAGTCTGAGTTGTCCAGTCCCACAGTCACCAATTGACATGAACATGTCTTTTAAAATTTAAAGCCCCTTTACCACTGCCAATTCTGAATGTGTCAGGCTCCGATAGAGATACTTGATAGTTACAGAAACAATACTTTGTCCGATAATTTAACATTCAAACACTGTTAATAAGAATCCCTTAAATATATTTATTACATTTTTGAAAAAAAGCATATCCTGGCAGTGACCAAGTTAACCGAGTAAATGGTAGGTCTAGTTCTGCCTTTAGTCTACATTTGTATCTCCCTGAGCTGGCGATGGGAAGATTCAATTATCTCACGTTCCCATTATCTCACTTTAAGTCTCTATGGAGAGTTAAAATAGACTGCACTGCGCCCTGAGGGAGTAGTACAATCTTGACGGGGTCTGTTGCTAAATCTGGTGTAAGTGTGTGTGTCATAGGTAAGCCCAATTTACATAATGTACATCTATGTTTCTGTGTGTTGCACATGTATCCCCTAGGTTGTCTGGTTGCTAAAACCTTTTATAAATGAAGTATACAATTATATAGAATTAAAATTCTATCTACCTCGTACCTACCTTAAAGTATCATTCTTACTCTGTCACGATTCATTCGCATGTTATACACAAACACACAAAATGTAAGGATATCATAACAATGAGTATGACTGGAGACCTATTTCCCACTTTCATGTGTTTCAGACGTTCCTGTTGGCCGAAGAGTACCACCGTGAGTCCATGCTGGTCCAGTGGGAGCAGGTGAAGCAGAGAGTGTTGCACACGCTACTCGGAGCAGGAGAGGACGCACTGGACTTCAGTCAAGATGTAGAGGTACAGGACACTTAACACAGAGCTGGTTTAGCAGGAAGGACCTCTGCAATTCAAGGGGACATGGCTAAAGAAAAATGTATCTTTACCAAGAGGGGCAAACTGTCTCTTTCTGGTAGACACATTAGATAACATGTTTACCGAATGGGAAAGCTCATTTTTAGTTCAGCCCTCCACAGACAAGATCTGTCATAGAAAATCAATGAAGTTTTCCAAAATAAGATGCCTGTAATTTGAACGATTACAGGTTTCACTTCCAGAGTTAGTCTGCGCTCAACCTTTTGATATTTTACAATTAAAGAGATTAGAGAGGTTTTAACTTACTTAAATCAGTCTCACTTTACATCTCAGTGTGTCTTAAACATAATGGATTTAATAAATAAAAGTGACCTCATTTTAGTGTCTAGTTGTGGACTGTGCAGAAAAGGTTGATATATTCATATTATAGTTTTTAAATCATTGAGCAATCATTTCTTTTCCAATTATTTAGTCAAAAAATCTCTTAAAACTTAATAAGTCTCAAGGTCTCTCAAGGGGATTTATTGATACTGTGTACTCATAGCTGTCGATCTAAATTAACCAGAATAACTGTATCATCTGAGATTCATTGGTACAATTTTTATCCTCCCTGAGTTAATGACTTTCATCTTGTGTGTCATCCTATGGGAGCCTATCCCAGCATTCATGGCAAGCTTTTTGTTTCTTGCTGAATTTCCACGTGCAGTAAATTTATTAGGTAATCTGCTACCTCTCTGTTTATTGTAGCCCAGCTTTGTGAGTGAAGTGACAGCTCCTGGAAGAAGTGCGTTGGACAGCGTGGAAGTGGCCTATGGACGACAGGTGGGTCGCCAACAGCCTAATCATTTCGATATAGATCGAAACTCTAGATAATGGCTCTCAGTTCAATTCAGTTTTAATTTACAAAATAACTTTCATCTTTGTACAGTGTCTTTTTTCTATTCTGCCACAATGGAGATTTTAGATAGCGATATGTTTTCTATATTTTTTTCACATTTAAACATAAAATTAACATTTTTAAACAAATCCTTTAAATCTGTATTATAAAGAATTTTAAAGATGGGGACAGAGGATAACATTTTACACTTGAAAAAGGAACCTGACAGACAAACTGTGTAATGGTGACAGGTTTCTATATTACCCCAAACATATCTGTGCTGCATGTTCTCGTTACTTATCGGCGGACATATAAACTGGTCTGTCTGTGATGAGCTGTTGCCCTCTGATTTACCAGTCAGCTGTAACAACATTAGGAAATTACGGTAAAACAATTGTTGTGGATACTTAAATCTAAAGTTAAAGTGAGTTGAACACGTGTAAACGGTAACTCATTTGCGGTCTGTTTGTTATGCACTCTGTCTGATCGTTCAGTTAGAATGAGGTCAAAGCAAGGCAGGAAGTGGCAGATCAAAGATATTGATTGATTGGGTGGTAAAGGGGGGGACTCTGAGAGACCGGGTAATTCTCTCACTCTGTCTCTGCATCGCTCTGATATCCCTCCTCCCTCATGATCCTGTCCGACCTTCTCTCTCTCTCTCTGTTTGTCTCTGATCTGCTACGTGACGCAGTATTTTAAATGTGGCTATTCCTCCGACCATGTGTCGACACATTGCGTGCGGCGTGATTTGTCTAGTTTTTGTCATCCTCTTTGATGACCTTTTGAACATTTTGATTCTTTTTTTCTTGTTTTTCGTCGTGAACCACTTCACTCGATGGTCATAGTGTTTGCTTTCTCTTTTGAAGCCAGGGATGGAGTTGTAGGCAGATTTTAATTTTCTTCAAACATCAACTTGCAAATGTAGAAAATTAAACCTGAAAATTATGCATTTAACAATCAACTGTAACTTTTTTTTATTTTTGACTTTCTCTAATCTTGTCACCTCCTCCTCCTTTTAGATTTACATTTTCAACGAGAAGATAGTAAATGGTCACATTCAGCCTAATCTGGGAGATTTATGTGCTTCTGTAGCAGAAAGCCTGGATGACAAGGTAAGAACATTGTCCTTAATTATTTTTTCCTCTGCAAAACAATACAGCTAAGTTTTACTCCAGCTGCTATCATACATTTTGTTTTCATTGTATCGTCTTTATGTAGCTGTGGCTGTCACTCTCTCTCTTCCCACTAGAATGTATCGGACATGTGGCTGATGGTGAAACAGATGACAGATGTGTTGCTGGTTCCAGCCAAAGACACTCTCAAAAGCCGCACCTCTGTTGAAATGCAAATGGCCTTCGTACGTCAGGCGCTTAACTTCCTTGAGAACAGGTGACTGTGCTTATTTTTGTTTTTCTAAAGTACAGTAGTTTGTCTTTTTTTTGATGAGATTAAGCTTTTGGTGGATCTACGTTAGCACGTCTAAATTTAAGATGAACTGCCCCATTATGATGGAATATATATCAATATATATGTATGCGTCTGCTCTCTCCCAGTTATAAAAACTACACCATGGTGACGGTGTTTGGGAACCTCCATCAGGCCCAACTAGGAGGAGTGCCAGGAACGTACCAACTAGTCCGCAGCTTCCTCAACATAAAACTACCAGGGCCTCTTCCTGGCATGCAGGTATTACACACATATACAGATTTTGAATGCTTTTTGTAAATTTTGAATTTTTGTGAATGTTTTTGGTCAACCTGCCAATCATAAGCAACCAGATGTCAGACTGTAAAAATGCCCAAGGCTGTCAAATATCCATATCGTAATCTACATTCATATGCTAGCTCATTGATATTCATAACCAAGGACTGGTACGTGATGAGTTTATTTGACACATTTACGTTCAGGTCAAAAACAATGAGATCTTTCTAAGCACTGGGCTGATCGCTGTGTCAGTGTACACTGTTTTTAATACCCTGGCGACTGATCGACAGCTAAAAGTCAGTTTAGGTGGTAGTGTTTTGGTGACAATAGTCACGTGGATCACCGAAGTATAGTTGCTTTCATGTTCCTGCTGAATCCCCATGGAGGTCAGTAATTGGACAAATTGTGCATGCACAGCCTAAGGCGGCCTGTGTGGATATAATTTTTGTTTGAAATGTATCCTGAAAAATCAAATAAAGAAATAAGTCAGGGCAATATAGTCACCACCACTGTGTTTAATGTCTGTGTGTAATAGGATGGTGAGATAGAGGGCCACCCAGTGTGGGCTGTGATCTACTACTGTCTGCGCTGTGGAGATCTGAATGCAGCCATGCAGGTTGTGAACAGAGTGCAACATCAGCTGGGAGACTTCAAAACCTGGTTTCAGGAGTACATGAACAGCCCTGACAGACGGTGAGAGCTCCTTGTCTTCGTGTATTTGAGATACAGACATAAGTCAAAGAAGGTCAAACTGTTGGGGTGTCGATTAGCTCAGTTGGTAGAGCATCCGCCCCATGTACGAAGGCTCAGCAGCGGCCCAGGGTTTGAATCTGACCTGCGGCCCTTTGCTGCATGTCGTTTCCCCATCTCTCTCTCCCCACATTCCTGTCACTCTTCAGCTGTCTCTATCAAAAAAAAAAAAAAATAGAGGGTCAAACTGTATTGTAATCTCTCCTTTCATCTATTTTGCCTCTTGATTGCTGGGCTGCAGCCTTTCCCCGACTTCAGAGAACAAGCTCCGCCTCCACTACCGCAGAGTGCTGAGGAACAGCGCTGACCCCTACAAGAGAGCCGTCTACTGCCTGATCGGGAAATGTGACATCAGTGATAACCACGGAGAGGTGGCAGATAAGACTGAAGACTACCTCTGGCTAAAGGTACAGCTTACATCATTTTGTTTTTCTCTTTGGTTTATTTTGTGATGTTTAAGCGTGTGCACACGGGGTGCACAAGCTGGTCCGTCCTCAGTCAGTGATCGTCATTAAAAGCTTAGTTAGTTCCAAAGCTTCTCTGTTGGCTAACCACGCATGGGTCATTTACTGCCTTCAGTATGTTGTCTTTTTGGAAAGCAGCCCTCCTTTGAACCAAAGTTGTTGTATTTCTTTCCATTATTTTCACACAGTGTGTGCCATGTTTTGTCCCTGCAGTTGAACCAGGTGTGTTTTGATGATGACGGCAGCAGCTCTCCTCAGGACAGACTGACCCTGCCACAGCTACAGAAACAGCTGCTGGAGGACTATGGTATGAAACTGCATTTCTGTTTCAGCTCTAGAAATGACCACAAATACCCACATTTTATCTTTTTGTTCATAGTACTTGAGAAGCTGGTACAAAGGGGGCACAGATGTGGGCATGCGTGCTATGTGTCCTTTCCTTG
The DNA here is from genome assembly GCA_946959425.1 of Argyrosomus regius. Classification (NCBI taxonomy): domain Eukaryota; kingdom Metazoa; phylum Chordata; class Actinopteri; family Sciaenidae; genus Argyrosomus; species Argyrosomus regius. The sequence continues at coordinate 22,068,210 of OX336886.1, forward strand.
GGTAACATTCAGCTCAATGCCTCATGTGCCATTCATTGTAATAGAACAACCTTCTTTGCACTTTGTTAAGAAATAAGTGCTTTTAACTGTTGGTTAGTAAAATGTTCTTGTAATGGTCCAGTGTGCAAGATTTAGGAGGATCTTTGGGCAGGAACTGAACATAAAATTCACTAATATGTTTTCATTTGTGTGTAATCACCTGAAAATAGGATTCATTGTGTTTTCGTTGCTTTAAAATGAGCCCTCTATATTCACACAGAGTGGGTCCTCTTCCACGGAGTCCGCCATGTTGAACCGCCATTTTTCTACAGTAGCCCTGAGCAGACAAACCAAACTGACCTTTTGCATTTTATGTCAAATTCGCAGCCCAAGTTTTTCCTACATACTTGGAAGGAGAGAGTGAGGTGTGGGACAGTATTCATTTGGTTGCAATATGCAACTTCACTGCTAGGTGGCACTAAAACCTACACACTGGACCTTTTAAGTTGTTTTTGGCAGGACTTAAAGTTCCCCCAAAATGTAAAATCTCTCCACCTAATGATGTGGAATCATTGTTATGTGAGGTGACATGAGACCAGGGACTGAACTAACGGAAACACTGAATTTTATATCAACACTGATGAAAATATTTAATGTGATGAGCCACATCATGGCTCATAACCAGATTCTCTCTTAATCAGGTCAGTATTGTGGCTAATACTTATGGATTGTATCCGTTTAGAACTTTTGCATCTTTTCTTCTTTACTTTAAGATTTTTAATATTCCCAGCTGAGGTGGCAGTGTGTTTGTTTTCCTTGTCTATTTACTTATGATAGCAGTGTACATACAAAACTACAATGTTGCTAGTAATGTATAACATTAAACTTTATCTCAAACGAGGCTGTGTGGGTGTATGCACACACACACACACTCAGCCACAAATCTCACTTTGCAGATATGGATAAGCCACTTTTCGAAAATATGAATATGTGAACTGGAAGTTGAATAACAAAATGAACAAAATATTGGAATCTGAAATAAGTTTTCTTGACTGTAAATTCTCATTTTCTATAAATGATAACGACAGTGTGCCTCGACAGAGAATCACATGATTCTCCCGGACAATTTAGGCAATACATTTTTCAGCTTATCATATTTCTTCATTCAGTTTGATAAAGTGAACAGCTCCAAACACTACGGTACCCATGAAACTCAGTAACTGTTGCTCTAGACAACGAGCCAGCCAGCAGCGTGACTCAGAGCAGTAGAAAATTCAGAACGATTTGTCATAGTAGGCAGGAACAAAAGTTCATGAGTTTGTTGAAAACTGAGCCAGAATCTGTTTTGGAATTGATTTTTAAACAGTCGAATGTAGAAGTAGAAATAGAAACACAGTATCTCATTTTTTTGTACTTATGATTCAGCCTGGAGAGTTTCATTGCTTGAAAGTGCTACAACTGCCTGTCACCTGCTGCCTGTGCAGGCCTTATCAAATGCCTTTATTACAGTTAAAAGAAACCGCTGCAGCTTAAACTCTGAGAACAGAGTGCATGAAAACATTAAGAGTTTGGCATGTGTGAAACAAACTGGGTCGTCCAAGGTGCCGTCCAACCACGCCTCCTCCTGGCTGTATCACACTGCTTCCCTAATCTCTCTTCAAGAATTCAGTGTCCTTGATGTCTCAACACAATGAATAGTACAAGAGTGGGATGGAGCACACTCAAAGGTATTTCTGGAGTTGCACACAGAGTTGTACACATAAAAAGTGACAGATGTCATTTCTGAGAACTGAAAGAGTTCAAATCCTAGATCCATTGTTCAGTCACTGTGGGAGTGCGTGTTAGATTCCTTCCTTCTTGTTGCAGCTCTCTAAATGACAGACAATGCAAGCATTTCAAAATAAAACAACCACATGCCCCCTGATGCTCAAAAAAGAGGAGCGTAAGGGCGTTAGGCCTTAACACCCACAGATTGAGAAAGCACAGTTTTCTCCCCTGGGTACTGCCTTCTCCACAGGCCGATCCTGCTCCGTTCAGATAAGACTACACTCTTTTCCTCTCTCGGTAGCCCTCACCCTCTCCTGTTTCCCCTCTCCCACTCCCTCAGCTCTGTGGGAAGTACAGCCTGAAGCCTCATTCTGTTTTCTCTGCGCTGCTCGGCTCTCTCGGTCGTCTGGCACCGTGTTCCTTGTTGTCCTCCATCTTGCTTCACAGCGGGACATGAAGCCCAAAGCCTCTCTACATTTCTCTCACATAACTGCCAGCGCTCCACCAGCCTCGTCTGTTCTCCTTCGTTCACTGCATCTCTGTCCTCTCCCGTTATGCTTTATCCCTCTTTCTCCTTCCACCTGCTCTGCTGTTTTCCCTCTCTCCTCCCACTGATTTTCCTCTTTCACATGTTTTCTCCTCGCGTGTGCATTTGTTCTTTCTCGTTTCTTGTTTGCACACTGTGCTGCAGCCCCCGCCTCCCCTCCCCTCACTCCCACACTCTTATCTCTCCTCCTTCATCCTTTTTCTTCTCTTCATCGCTCGCTCCCTCTCTCTTCATCTCTCATGCGCTTTCGCTTTTTGAACTAAAGTGCTGTAAGGCTGAGATAAGGCTATAAAATGGCTGACATGGTCCACCCTGTTCTACTCCTCAAACTTTCAGCCAGCAAGAGGATTAAGGATTATAATTAAAAAGTAAACTTGATGACTAAGTACCTGTACTCGACAAAATGTTTTCAAATCCTTACATGTTAGTTGCCATAGCAACTGTCAAACGCTGACGTGAGATGTATAGACCCAGAGTTAAACTTGCCGTTTGCTGTTTGATAGATTAAAATACATTAAATAATGACATCAGAGGAGTTTCTATAGTAACTGTCAGGTAGTCACAGACACTGAAACACCCACACAGGTGATTTCAGTTATTTTCCTTAATTAGGCCTCTTCTCAGGTTTGTGTTGTGCTCGATTAAGAGCTTCCTCCTCTCTCCTTTTAACTTTGTTTGTGACTTTTAGAGTGGGACAAATTACATATTACTCATTTGTATTAGCTGACAGCTGTATCAGTATGACACTGATACCACAATTAACAAAATAACCTGTTTGTTTTTTTACTGTTGTACTCAACTCAACTCAACTCAAACTTTATTTATAAAGCACATTTAAAACAACCAAGGTTGACCAAAGTGCTGTACAGGTTAATACATATAATATACATATAAAACATAAAGTGCCATAGATACAAGAAGTTATGATAAATTTTAAGATACTTAAACTTGGTTAAAAGCCAGGGAGAAAAAGTGTGTTTTAAGGGAGGATTCAAAAACCTCCCTTGAATATGTAATGTAGAATATTTTGAGGGAGTTTAGGAATGTTAGTACAGTGTCTTAGTTTGTCGTCAGTGTAAGAACTGAAGAATCCTGCTGCCATGAAATCTGTTGATCATCAACTCATGCAGCATGTTTAATGTTGTTACCATATTGTTCTTCACTTGTTTGTTTCCATAGAGATGTACCTCTCCACTGTCATTATTATAAAAAATAAATTGGTCATCATCAAACATTTTGGGAAAGTACTGAATATTTACAGAAGTGAATATCAAATGTGTTGCACGATTAAAGTAGTATTAAAGTTTGACACTGATCAAAGCTTACATGCAGAAATGTAATTTTTATCTTTAGTTATATTTTTTCCCCTGTGACAGGTTAAATGTTTGCACTCATCAGATAATATCAGAGTCTTAAATGACTCTCAGAAGTGAAATGTGTGGGAAGATCTAACATTTGAGTGGTAACCTCTTTCTTCTTGAAATGACATGCCGGTTTAACTAATCTAAAAAAGTTAAAGTATTTATGGCCCCTCTCTGTCATCTGCTTTCCAACAGGCGAGTCCCATTTCTCTGCGAGCCAGCAGCCATTCCTGTATTTCCAGGTGTTGTTCCTGACAGCACAGTTTGAGGCGGCGGTGGCATTCTTGTTTCGCGTCGAGAGACTTCGGAGTCATGCTGTGCACGTGGCGTTGGTCCTGTACGAGCTACGGCTGTTGCTGAAGTCATCTGGCCAAAGCGCTCAGCTGTGTGAGTGTAATAATCACCGTTATTTTGTAGGTGTAAGTGCAGACATTTGGTAATAAGGTTTAGTTAAACAAAATGTGTTTTTAAATGTTGTCTGTAGTGAGTCAGGAGCCCGGTGACCCTCCCATGGTACGCCGCCTGAACTTTATCCGCCTGCTCATGCTCTACACTCGCAAGTTTGAGTCCACTGATCCACGTGAAGCCCTGCAGTACTTCTACTTCTTACGGTAAGTAAGAGAGGACGATAAAATATTCAGACTCATGTTCAAACGTTGCCTGTGTCTAGTGATGTTCACCACATGCACGTGTTTCTAATTCGTACTGAACGTGTCGTTCTGCAGCAATGAGAAAGACAGCCAGGGAGAAAACATGTTCATGCGCTGCGTCAGTGAACTTGTCATTGAGAGTCGAGAGGTGAGTGACCTACGCAGAGATCCTACACAGTTGATCAATAACTTGAATAAGGATTTTATTTGGTTGTATCACATCTGTTGTCACCTTTTGCAAACACATACAGTAAAAACACCAATTCAAAATCTGTTATAACCTCCCCTTTAAATATTTTAATGGACATAGATCTGTCTTACCTGAAGTAGCCACGTCATACACCTGCTTTTTTGTTTTTGCACATAACAGACTTTGGCTCTACTCTTTTCTTTAACGGTTTAAACCTTTACCAGGTTTGGAACACAAAATTTATCTCATTATAATCCAAAAGAAACCGAATAAGCTTCATAATGAAATATTTATTTCAGGGCTTTTGTCTTTGTTTGCATTTTCCTATATAATACAAGTGTACCCTTTTCTCTGCATACTTTACATGTTTTTGATATTTTTGACATTGTCTTTTTTTTACAGTTTGACATGCTGTTGGGGAGATTAGAGAAGGACGGCAGTAGGAAGGTAAGAAGATTTAGTCTTTGATCTCTCCTCTCTTCTGTGGTTGTTATATCTCTATTACATGCTTTTGCCTCTCGTCTGCTCTCTTCTTCTTTCTTTGCTTTTTCATTTTTTCTCCTGTCACTCTTTGTCTCCGCTCTATGTGGGGGTTTCAATCAGTCAGACAAGGACAGAAACCTTCCTTCAACGTGTCTCATACATGTTTTGACATTGTTCCACTGTCATGCATCAAAGAGCTCCTCACAAAGCCTCATTGTAGCCTTTGCTTCCAAAGTTTTTTGACATTTCACGGTGCCTGCAGCACTCTGCAGGATGTGATGTTCGAGCGTGTTTTATTCCCTCACAAATTCACATCGCTGTGCGTTTCAACCCTCCCACATGACAGTGTGTTAACGGTGTGAAATTGTTTGCTACATACTGTCCAATTGAGGGTTGCACTACGGTATTTTAACTACTGCGCTAATGACATCACAGTCCTGTGGATACACAGACTTACAGTAAATGATTGTAATGATTGTAGTGTTTTCATATGCAAAAAGATTACTGGTCTTAAAGATTTCAAACAAATTAAACTCTTACTGGATCCATCACAGTTTTACAACTTAAGAAAAAAAAAAAAATAGAATATCGATACTAAAAGTCTCTGTGCTGTGATTAGACGGTAAGAATTTTTAGTAGAGCATGAAGCATAATTGGAAAATTATTTGATAAGGGAAATCTTTTAAATCTTTGCAATGAATCTATCATCAAGCAGGAGCAATTTAGGACAGACCCTTGGAGATTTTGATTAGTGAGAAATGGAAAACAGGAGCTACTGTATCAGACAAAAGACACTTCAAAAAACAGGGTCCTCACTTTGCTTGACATTGCTCAGATTTGGACAGTTAACATCTGCAGACCTGCAGCATTCTCAGTCTCACTCTGATCCCCTCTCCTCCCCCTCTAGCCTGGAGTCATAGATAAGTTTGCCGGAGACACCAGAGCTATCATCAGTAAGGTGGCTCTAGAGGCCGAGAACAAGGGCTTGTTTGAGGAGGCGGTCAAACTCTACGAGCTGGCCAAGGTGAGCTTACCATCCCTCATATCTTGTATTTCATTTCAGTATTTCTGCACAGTGCAGTTGTTTTTCTGCTGTTGGTTTGGAGTCTTCTCACTCTCTCTTCATCTCTGTAGAACCCCGATAAAGTGTTGGAGTTGATGAACAGGCTGTTGAGTCCAGTCATTGCCCAAATCAGCGCTCCTCAGTCCAACAAGGAGAGGCTAAAAAACACTGCAGTGGCAATTGCTGAGAGGTAACGACACACACACACACACACACACACACACACACACACACCACGCGTTAGTTTAAATCTCATTAAGAGCATTGTATAAATGCTTTACTGAATCATTTTTCCTCTGCAGGTATCGCTCTCAAGGCATAGCAGGAGAGAAGTCTGTTGATAGTACTTTCTACCTGCTGTTAGACCTGACAACATTCTTTGACGAGTACCACGCAGGTCACGTCGACAGAGCCTACGACGTGAGTACAGCTCTTAGTGCTGAGTGACCCACCAGATCCAATAAAGTTCTATTTTGTGATATCAAGATTACTGTATCAGAGTGATGATGAGTATATAAAGCTCCTCTGTTAATGTCGTCCCTCTCTGCGTTTCTCTGTCAGGTAATGGAGCGTTTAAAGCTTCTTCCTCTCAGTCAGGACAGTGTGGAGGAGAGAGTGGCTGCTTTCAGGAACTTCAGCGATGAGGTGAGATCAAGATCTAACCACTCGACTTCCAACACTTTCTCACAAGAGGCGGCGTCATTCTTTGACTGAAAGTGTTGATTTAGTACGTTTTCTCTATGTCCCCAGGTGCGCCACAACCTGTCTGAAGTGCTGTTAGCCACGATGAACATCTTGTTCACTCAGCACAAACGTCTGAAGGGGGCAGCGGCAGGCACACCAGGACGACCACAGAGGACCATAGAGGACAGAGACATGGTGAGAGACAAACTGGAAGAGATAAATAGTCAGTTATAGCTCCGGAGATGCTGGATTTTAAGGCTGATACTGAAAAAATCTCACAATATAAACCCTAACCTAACATAATCACATATTTAAGGATCACTTCAGCTTAATATTTCAAGAATTAAAACCATAATATATACAGATGGCGGCATTTTTAAACACTGATATACTAATTACAATGTGTGATACTAGCAGCACATGTGTGATATTACAAACACTGTAACAAATGTCAACGCTCTACATGATGCCACCTTCTTCTCTGAACAGCAACTCCGCAGCCAGGCCAGAGCCCTCATCACCTTCGCTGGTATGATTCCCTACAACATGGCCGGAGACACCAACGCAAGACTGGTGCAGATGGAATTACTGATGAACTGAGACACCGTCCACACACACACACACACACACACATATACACAGTCATATTCACACACATTCACTCGTCTACTGTTTTGTTGTGTACAGAATACATTCAGCATCATCTTTAATCCTTATTTCATCCATCTGAGTTCCCCTTCATTGTCCGTTTTTTCTCCATTTTGTTGTTTCATATTTGTATCTTTGATTATTTGGAATAATAAAAAAAAAAGTTTACTTTTCAGTTGTCTTTTCATTTTGAATCATTTTGATGTCTATTATGTTTTTGTTTTTTTTTCCCATTCAGCCACAATTTTAAAATTCAGTATGTTTTCTTTGTAATTGTTGGATGCACATAGCAGTCAGTCAAACTTTTGATTTTCATAGTGGGACAGCACTGAAGGACAACACAGCAGTTCTACATCTACTCTGAAAAGTCCTGTACATTTTTAAATTAGAGTAACATTATCAATTCTTATCAAACATTCCTCCAGATGCTCAAGCTTGTTTTCTCAGTACAAGTTGTTGCAGTGGTGGATTTATTCATTTATTTATGAGCCCATTGGTCATTAACTCTGGATGGATGTTTTGCTTTATGTTTGCTCCGTCACCCTGAGGATTAACACGTCCCGAGTGAGCTTTTACTACAACATCTCATAACAAGGTGTTAAGTTTTGATAGGCACGATCACACCTTCCAGTATAGTATGGACTTAAAGATTTGTATTTTTAAAGACGCATCGTCCTCTGTAATGATAAACTACAGCTGATAAGACGACTGCAGCTGTTTTTAAAGAAGAAATGTAACGTTCACAGGGACAGTCAGCATTTTAAAGTCACTGTTCATATTGTTTTATAGAGAAGCTGCAGACACTGAGGTCAATATTTCCTTCAATATTGCTTGACCTTGTGAGCTCATCTATCAGGAATGAGGTGCTGATCAAATTAATTGAGGATTGTAGATATTTCGAAACCCTCTGGTTCAACATGAAGTTACTGTCTACTATTCCTTATTCCTGCGTGTTGCAGGAAGACGCCATGTTGTTTCCACAGGCTGTAGTGCAGTATCTGTGACACATCCTGTCGTCTGGCAGATGGTTAGCTTGAACTCAACCACAGGACTGGATGGATATTTCTGTTAGTCTCTGTATCAGAGGGGTGATTTCTGGGGTAACAAAGGCATTTTTAAACAAACTGCAACACATTCCTCTTGATCTTATTCGGTTTCACGATAATTTACTGCATGAAATGCGTGAGAGTTTTATGTATTCTCTAAGAAAAGCAGTTTGTAGCGGCAAAAAAAATAGCTGAGGTTTGCACGCCACCAAGCACATGCAAATCTTCAGAAACAATCACCCGTCATCCCCAGTGTTAAATTTGTGGCCCACACTCTCTGTCCTTCAGTCTGGCCCGAGAGAACACAGATGGAGGCTCATTCTGTCTTGGCTGCTCTACATAACTGTGCAGAGATGTTGAGTTCATCTACGGCCACAGACAGAGCTGAGCCAAGTACTATGGGATCCGTGCTGTTGTACTCCCACCCAATGCTCGAAGCAGAGACACACAACACTTAATAATATGCCTGGTGATCTGAAAATCACCTGGCATATGAATTACATAAGATGCTGTATCAGGCGATAAAGCCTGCAGGCTTCCCTTACATCACCACTGAATGAGTTCCTCTTTCTGTGGTTTTTCGTCGCCCTGCCTGGTGTTTGTGTTTGTGTGTATGTGTTTTAATATGTCCAGCAGCAGAAGACCCGCCTCTCAGGTGTGTGTGCTGCAGCTGGTGTTGTGAATCAGGCCGATGACAGACACCTCCTATTACCCGGCTATTTCACAACACCAGGGTGGCACCGCACCACTGCCGACGAGACAAAGAACCACCACGTTCTGCTGCTAAGGAAGATGATGCAAAGCCTCTACATTAATTTGACTCAGGTTTCCAGTGGTATAACATGCACCTACTGTAAAATTAAGGTGGACTGTAAATGGTGTGTTGCTGTGTAACATTAATGTAGGTTCTGTCTGTGATTCTATGCTTTTACATCCATTCATAACTTCAATTTTAGTTTTTATTTTCTCTACTTCATGACTCATTCACATTTGCTCAAGTGTTACTGTAACACTGACACATTTTATAAACCCTTCTCTACCAATTTGTGAAATCTTTTTCATCCTTTTTTGGTCTGTTAATAAATAATATTACCAATATTTACTCTATAGTATTGTTCTTTTATTTATATATTTTATTTGTTATATATTTAAATAGGTATCGAAAGAAATGGAACTTTATGATCAGCAAAATTTAATTCACTGTGTAGGTGCAATGCCAAAATAAATGTGTGTTGAGGTTTCCATGGAGCGATTAAACAGTTTGATGTGCTAATTAAATCCACTGGCAGACAGTGGAGCCTTGTGTGTCTGAACAGAAACCCTCCTCACCATATGCTTTTGTTATGGACGATAGGATGATGCTGAACTCACCGTAGGTGTTAAAAATCTGAAGTTGATTGGTGCTAAATGCAGAACTGCGACAATTAGTTGACTAATAGATCCCATGAGTGGTAGAAAAATCAGTTTTCAGCCTCTTAAATACACAGATTTATATCATATTGACTGCAGATCTTTGGGTGTTGGGTCAATGAAACAACACCACGTTGGACTGTGAGAAACTGAGATGGACATTTTAAAGAAAATAACCATCAGCTTTTTTTTGATCATGAAAATAATTGTTAGTTGCAACCATAACTAAATGTAACATCTGCAACATAAAGCTTGCATCCTCATCCTCAGGCTGTCTGACTGCTGCAAACCTGCCTCATCAATCATGATGCCTCCTTCATCAACAACTTATTCTGGCTGTGATATGTACCATCAATAACAGATGGTCTGCACCCAAATGTCTGAGAATATGGTGTCTGGCCTCCGGGTGTGCAGAATTGGCACTGTAGGAAATACAGTGACCCACTTCTGTCTTTCCCTTGAGACACTGTAGTTTCCTATCACAGACCCATCATGGCAGAGCCCCTTCTAAAATGTATTATTTATTCACTAAACATCTCAGATTGATTTCACAATCAAGTTGAGTATTTGTACTTTGTATTGGATTGTAGTGCTATTTCAAAGACTATAATTTGGTGATGGGGTAAACTTTCCAAAGAGCTGAACCCACTTTGTGCTGACAACAGTGACATCTGGAGGACATATTTTTATTTTAGCCAAAACCTACAATAATGATGAAAAATATAGGTTATGTGAACTAAATCAACTCACCACTGTCATCTGTAAATTTTGTTCTGGCTAGAAATATGTCAGTGTGTTTGTCCAATAGATAATAGTTCTTGATTGCACAACCATTTGATCTCACGGTGCACACGTTTGTAGAGTATCAAAAAAAAAACAGGTCTGTAAGAGCTGTGAATGAGAACGGGTTGGAGTCAGACAGTCTTTGTGCTAAGCTAAGATAACTTTTTATATGAAGGACAAGTCTGAGAGTGGTATCAGTCTTCTCACCTGACTCTTGGTAAGAAATACAGTAACGTCTTATCTATCTTTGTAAGTTATTCTATCCTTCATTAAATAAAGTGCAAATCGATCAATCATGTCCACTTTAAACTTCTCACATGGTTTCATTTAAATAACAGTTTGAGGGGCAAAAGAGGTGAAATTATTCAATAAAAAACAACAACAAACAAATAAAAAATGAACACAGATTTGTGCTGCAGAACTTTGTTTCTTTTGAGGTCTCCAATCCAGAGGATGAGAACCACTGGACTTAACTCCACCTTGAGCAGCTATCATAGTAAAATGCTGCTTACACTTTGCTGCATCAGTATTATTGATTGAATAGCTATTAAATATAATAATCAGCTACAGGAACATTTTACAGGAGTACTCGTATTTTTGCTATATTATATACATTTGTCTGGTAATACTTTTGTACTTTTAATTACAGTAAATCTGGTTTTGAATGCAGGTAGGCGAGGGAAACACAGCAATTGTGCTGTGCAACATCATCAGGAAGAAACAGAGTGGAAACAGCTCCTGATAAGAATATTTCACCTTGATGCCACATGGCAGATTCCTGCAATAAGAGCTCAAATCTTGTTTGATTTGGAGCGGATACTCAAAGATTGTCAGTCAACAGTCTGCATGTTTTTCCACATTTTATTGAAGCACTACAAATAGTATAAAAGTAGCACACAGTCTGTTTTAACAGGTCTGTTGTCTTTATGAATGAAAATTATATTTTATGAATCTCTCTGTGAATCTGATCTTGTTTTATCTAAACACCTACGTATATATTATCTATTATATTTCATTAGCTGAAATACATCTACCGCATTTATTTTCAGTGTTTATCTTTGCTGTCTTTGTTAAGTAAGTCAACAAATAAAAATATTTACTCATATATATACTTTCTTTTTGGTTGGTTGAAATTGGTTGCAGATATTGATGAAAATGGATGGACAAAGAAAGTTTGCTACAACAATAAAATAGACATGGGGTCTTCAACCTCCTTCAGGCCAAGGCCCCAAGTGGTCATGGACCCCTGGCTGAAGACCCCTGAAATAGACTAAATGTTGGAGATGTTGGAGAAATTAAAGGACATTTGCAATCTAGACAGACTGTAAACACATCATTCATCTTAATGTTGTTAACCAGCTCAAACTGTGGAATCATATATGATATCTTGCAGTGTGTTCCTGGCTTAAGAAGAGAAAATGAGAGTAAAACTCAGGAACTGTATGTTTAAATGCTAATTTATTTTTGTTGATTAAATCGTATAGATTTTATTGTGGGGCCAGTGATTGGAGACAGTGATGATGATGATGATGATGATGATGATGATGATGATGATGATGATTCTCTTGCTAAAGTACACATCGTCTCATTCACCTGCTTAAAAAGATGTCAAAGTTATTGATTATCACCGTAAAGAAACAGATTTAAGGGTGAAGTTTAAAGGACATTGTTGTTAGAGATGTTTACCTGATAGTTGTTTCTCTGTTCAGCACTGGTACAGCCTGTTGAGCCTGATGAGGTCCTTCTGGCTCATCTCTGTGGCCAAACCAAACTCAACACTGGAGTCAGGAATAGCCACCAAGGTGGGCCGGTTGTTTTTAGAGAAAGCGTACCTGAAACCACAAAAAGCAAAACATTAATGAGCGTTGATAAAAGGAGGTGGGAAACAGATTGAGACCAAACTGCTGTCAGGAAGTTTTGGAAAGTTTTGAAGGAGGAAAAGAATGACAAAAAATGTTTAGATAGATAGATAGATAGATAGATAGATAGATAGATAGATAGATAGATAGATAGATAGATAGATAGATAGATAGATAGATAGATAGATAGATAGATTTTCTTAACACAGTGCTGTTTGTTGTCCAACTCATGTTCTCCATCACAAAGATGGCAGTCACTGTCGTAACAGAGTGGCTTTTGTTTTACCTACTGGTGGTAATGCATGACAGAGCCGTAGTCGTAGGTGGTTTCCTGGTTCAGAGTATGGATTTTGTCAAAGTTGTGCTCCAATCCTAAAGATTTCAAAAGAAAACAGAATTATCACAATCATCCATCATCTATCTGTGTCTGTATTCCTGGATTAAGTGGTACCTCGTTAACTATTTGCTTTCTTGCAGAGAGGTTTCAGTGATGATGATGATCATTATTATTATACAGATATGAGGTATTAATCTTCTCACATGACTCTTCTTATCTATCTTTGTAAGTTATTCTATCCTTCATTAAATAAAGTGCAAATATTGCATCTGCTCAGTTAAATTACTAACCAGGGGTGACATTCTCCAGCACGACGCGGATGTACTGGTCGCGGTCAGAACGTTTCTGCTCATGGTGGAAGCCCAGTGCGTGGAGCACCTCATGCTGGACAGTGTGGTGGTAAACACAGCCTGAGCGCTGAAGGGACAGATCCTGTGCATTGCCAAGACGGCCGAGGTAAGACCAGCACCTGTGACAAATCAGGACAGATGTCAGTCTATTCACTGACAGCAGGTCAACCATGTTGTTTCATTTCTGATAGTGCTAATGGCAAACAGAAGTAGGGGTGTGAGCATATATAGGGAATTGATATTTAAAAAATAAAATATGATGTTAATAATACATGTAATAATACACTGATATTGTATATTCCAGTATTCCATTTTTCACTTCATGGCTCACACTAATTGTTCTTGTAATTGTTGTAACTGTTCTTGTTGTGCATTCATGGTTACAGACTCTCTCTCCAGCTCCCTACATTTATATTTCAAGTGAAAGTGCCATAAAATAAATATGAAGTTATAAAAGGTAACCTGCTGTTCCCTCAACACAACCCTGTCTCCTCAAAATGAGGCTACGTTTTACTCATTTGCAACATCAATTACATTTAGAAGCAAACGTAATGGAGAGCAGATTTATACTGACATAATAAATAAAGTGTCACCTGTGTGGGAAGCTGCAAAAATGTTAATACTCAGTGTATCAAAAAATGTTCATTGTATCAAACGTTTTCCTCTGAACTTCACAATCTAACCAGCAATTGTGTTTTTCATCACAACATAACTGGGTTAACAGTTAAACAAGCAAATCAGGATGACATGCAAAGTGTTTTCTGTGCTTTTACCCATTTAAGGGCTGGATTTTCAGGTAGTCTTTCTGGCTGGCGCTCCTAACAAAGCGGATACAAGAGACCTCGTGGAAGGACTTCAGACCACGCTCGATGACTGACACCTCACGAGGGGCTGAAAGAAAAATCACTTTGAAACTGATGCAACACAGGGCAGTTTTTTCTTCCAGTGATGAACCAACACTAGACAACAACAGAACACGTTATTAATGTTTAATTAATCATTTGCTCAGTTAAAGGGCCAGCATTTTGAATTATGAGCTGTTGAGAGACATGTAAAAAGCTTTTATGTCATCACAATTTGTTTTTTGAAAATGACATTGGATCTTTAAGAGCCACACTATGAGTTACTCACAGAACACTCTGGAAATGGTGTAATGTACGTAGACGTTCCCGTCAGCGGACTTGGGCCACTTGCAGTCACGAGCCGTGCAGGGGTCAGCGTTTCTCTGAGCCTCAGATTCATAGGCAACATCGTCCTCTATGTACGGCTCATCAGGAGAACGAACTGAGGCATACGAGATGATCAATATAAGAACATTTTTCATTAATTCATGCTCTTCATTCATCAACAAGATATGATTTGTGGTTTGTGCTGAATCACAAGAAGACTGAGGTCATATCCTCTGTATAAGGGAGAATTAAATAAAGAGATTAAACTAAATAAACACATGGTGGAAGACTTTACACGTATGTATTAGACAATGTTTATGCCAACTAATAAATAATTGCATTTTATTCCTGTGTGCAGAATTTATACCTTCAAAAACAAATAACTGAACAAATTAAATATGAAAAATCCTTTTATATTTGTACATGAATAAAAAAGATTTGATGTTGTTACATGGGGGAATTCATTTCCTCATAATTTCTCAAATCATGGTCATGGTAAAAAAGCTGAACTAAACTTGATAAAAGATTCTCACCAACAGCCCTGTTGACTCTCTCGATCTGCTCTGAAGCACTCAAAGTCTCAGTGACCTTCGAGAGATTCATTCAGTTTAGTAACTGTTTACAGCTACGGTCACACAAAATAAATGACACTTTGATAAATGTTTTTAAACTTCACTTTTAAAATGACTCCATTGTTTTTGCCATTAAAATCGTAAAAAAGTGCATTTTATAATATGATAACAGCATTATTATAATCATATTGTTACATATAATTTTATACTTGGATCAAAAAAGAGAGCAAACTTACAGAATCAGAGAGTTTTCAAGAAATTATACATGAAAAGAAAAAAGAAAGAACAAATTTAGAAACTAATGAACTAAATACATTCATACTTAACCTTTGTACTTCAGTGCAATTTTGTTGTACTTTATTTCAGTCTTCATTTGCCATTTATCCAATTCAGAGAGAAATACTATACTTTTTACTGTAATTATATCACACATGTATGTAGTTACACATGCATTATTAAAGATTAAATCAGTGTTTTAACCTGTTTGACTTCTTACAAAACATTAGTGTCTACTCTGGGTCTTTTCTTATTCTATGAGCTGTTAACAGCTCCACCAAAGAGATATTTCCACTTTAAACCTCATTTAGTTAACTGTTAGGAGCAAGAGAGGTGAAATTATTCAATATTTCACCAAAACAACTTTGTTTGTTCATCTTTTCTTTCCCCTCAGATTTATTTGGTGACCTTTTGGAGGTCCCTGACTCCGAGGATGAGAACCACTGGACTAAACTAACTAAATCCACCTTGAGCAGCTATCACAGTAAAATGCTGCTTACACATTGCTGCATCAGTATTATTGATTTAACTAACTATTAAATGTGATAATCAGTTACAGGAACATTTCACAGGGGAAAAAATGACAGAAGAAAAACATCTCAATACTGACAAATAGTGTAGTTGTGGAACATTTGGAGCAAAACTCACCTCCTGCTCAGCCCAAGCTGAGACAGCCACCAGGACCACGAGACCCAGAATGCACTTCATTTTCATGTCAACAAACAACCTGCAGCAAGACATACAACAACCAACAAACCATCTATGACTTCATAATTCTGTAATTACAGATCAGTTTTTGTCACCTTGTTCAGTGTAAAAACATTTAACATAATGAGACTTTAGAAATGATACTCACTGCTATTCCTGAGGTGAGGGAAACACAGCAAGTGAGCAGTGCAGCATCACACTATAAAGCATCAACTACACCGGAATGAAATCCTTTTAAGGATACTGAGGAAGAAACAGAGTGGAAACAGCTCCAGATAAGAATATTTCACCTTGATGCCACATGGCAGATTCCTGCAATAAGAGCCCAAATCTTGTTTGATTTGGACCGGATACTCAAAGATTGTCAGTCAACAGTCAGCATGTTTTCCCACATTTTAATGAAGCACTACAAATAGTATAAAAGTAGCACACAGTCTGTTTTAACAGGTCTGTTGTCTTTATGAATGAAAATTATATTTCATGAATCTATCTGTGAATCTGACCCTGTTTTATCTATATATTATATATTATATATTATATTATCTATCATAGTTCTTTAACTAAAATTATCATTGTTATTATTTTGGTTGGTTGAAATTGGTTGCAGATATTGAAGAAGTTGATTGCTTTGCTTTTACGATGAAATAGACTAAATGTTGGAGCAAATTAAAGGACATCCACAATCACATAAACACAAATAAACACATCATTCATCTCAGATGTTTGTTATTAATCAGCTCAAACTGTGGAATGATATTCAGATTTGTCCAGACTCCAGCTCTGAAGTAACCTGTCTTATTTTGTACAAACCAGTTCTGAGTTATAATTTGATTTGATATCATGAAGTGTGTTCATGGAGGATATGATTGGGCCAACCAGCTGCAGCCCCAACATGTTGACTTATGATTGTATATTGTATATTGTATAACTTCTGTTGACTTCTGTCCATGTTAGAGGTGGACAAACAGAGTGAAGAAAACTCCTACAACTTCCACTGGCTGTGAAGTGAAGCCAGTGTGGAAGTGTCAAAAACTGTAGTTTCTCAAACATTCACTTGAGGCTGGCTCGAGAACAAATCAATCTCCATAAGCTTCCATATTTTTTATTTTAAATATTTCATTTTTTATTTCTATTTTTGAAACTTGCCTGGGTCGCTGCAGTAAGGACTTTAGTCTTAATACATGGGGTGCATGCTCTACCAGGTGAGCTACCAAGGCACCCCACACTCCCATATTAAAATGTCTAAACTTCATAGCAGAAATAAACATGTTTACAGCTGGCACTAAAAACAGTTTTGGTCTCCATAGTTTATATAATATAAATTATTATTAATTATTATATAGTTTAAATTATATTAAAGCTGTTACACGTGGCTTGTTTGAAAAACCAGCCCGCCTTAGCTTCACCATCCATGTTTTATACAGTTTATGATCAAAACTTAGACAAAAGATCCACAAACTATACTCATAGTCAGCTCCAAGATTTAGTTAAACAATATTTGTTTAATTTAATTTAATTTGTGTCTGTAACTTTACTTCCTGCCTTTGTTGTGTTTCCTGTGAGATTTCACACGTCTTGTTATGCCTTCACTTATGTATTCATTCTGTGTGTTCCTTTGTCTCAGAAATCAGAAATCTAACATCAGAAACAAATTTATTGCCAGGTAATTTTTTTTTACATACAAGAAATCTGTGCATCACAAACATTATGTAAAACAAATATAAGGAAAATAAAAATCATGTACTGGAAGATGTAAATATACGTACAATATGTCACTTTGTCTTTGTTCTATACTGAAGCTATTTGAAGACTAACACATGCTTGTGTGTTTGTGTCTTAATAAGGTGAATGTTTCAATGTGTACAATTTAACCTTCGTAGCTAAATTCAATCTGCTTTAATTTGGTGTTGTACCTAAAAAAGACAGCAGCACTTTACAACTGCTTTACACTTCCACATCCAATAGAACAACATTATCCCATTAAAGCTGTGTTGAAGTCCGATCTTCACAGTCATTTCCTAAGAAAAGTATCTGACTAGCAGTTGGATGTTCTTCACCAGCTAGTCTAACTTTGTCTGTCTACCGTTAGTGCACAGAGAGTTTAACAGACTTTTTGCTGAAAACAAATGATGGCTTCTGCTGGAATACAAGTTTATAATCATGGTCAAAGTCAAATACTAAATGTTCCCTAAAACTCAAACAATGAGTGACATGAGGCCTTAAAAAGCATCATTAGCCATCATGTCAACATCTAGCTGACATGTGGCTAAAAAAGGTCAGCCGAGTTTCAGAGTTGGGTGATAATTCTCAGTGGGTTCAGGTGACACCTTTTCACATTGGAAGAAGTCATTTGATTTGTGTTAATACAACATAAACACATTCTGCAGCTTTTATATAAGGGGACGTTAGGGACATTATTCAGATTTTTTCTCTTACATACAACATACTGAAACACTCAAATAATATATTGAAATTCAGTATGTTGTTATAATGTCCCTAAAGGCCCCTCATACACTTTACAAACAACAAACAAGGCCTCAATGTTTGAAGGTTTATTGTCAATACATTGTCTTTGATTGTATTAAAGAGTGAGAAAACACTGTGGGAATTAGTTAAGCATGTTGCTTGTCGTGTTGTTTTCAGCACCTGTTGGAAAAACAAGACAGAAACATGTTAAAGGCAACAAAAATGTGTTCATTTTCTTATGGGTCTTTCCAAACCATACACTCACAGCAACAGAAGTAGAGCATACATTCAAACCTGACGTTTGTTTAACACTCACTGTTTAACATTTGTACAGAGTGTTCACTCTGGCAATGTCATTCTTGCTCATCTGCTTAGCTGTGCCGAATTCAACATTGGCGTTGGGGATGGGCTCCATAGTGGGCTCATTGTTCTTAGAGAAGGCATACCTGCAAGTATAAAGAGTTCAGCAGTTTAATAAGTAAAAAATAGAAACTATTGGTCTATTTTTTTTAAAGAGTTACTCAATTTGCAAATAAAGGGAGACCTGGGCTTAAAATTGAAGTGCCAAAAATTGCAGTTCTTCGAACGCCCACTTGAGGCTGTCAATCTCCATAAGCCCCCATATTAAATGTCCAACTTCACAGCAGAAATAAATGTTTACAGCCTGGTACAAAAAACAGTTTTGGTATATCTAATTCCTCCATTCATGGCAGCTATAATGAGTCTGAATATTCATATAACTCACCTGTTTATTTTATTAAATGTAGTTAAGTTGTGTATAATTTAGGATGTGGCCGCTTTAATTGACAGGTGGGTGCCATCACAGATGACTTGTTTGAGCACACAGGCTTCATTCAGCTCACTTCAGGTCCACCCATGATCCACATCTTTGCCTGTTTTTTGATTAGCTGGGAGTTAGACAGAATCAGGCACTGTCAAGATGGCGGAAGTTGGAGTGTCAATGAAATGAATTAGAGATTGTATGGAAATTATTAAGAGAGTTGATATTTGATATTTAATGATAATTGATTTAAAAGTTTCACAAAGATGGCTTTTGTGTTGATACCGACTGTGAAGCGATCGGACAGTCAGACATCTGATCTAAGTCATGTTTATTTTTATTAAGTTGTATCTGGATTGGGTGTATAATTTTAAGTTTAAACAGTCACAGAGCTGCCATGTGCTCATACTGTTGCTGTAATAACTGTTTAATTTCTTTCTAAGTCGAGGGAAGGGTGCTCAGAAAATACTGACAAATACTAGATTTACCGCCCCCCTCTCTATTTTCATACAGTCCTGTCTGAGGGAACTACTTGATACTTGTTACTTACTTACTTACTTGTTACTTGAACAAATAACTATTATATTTATGTTTATCTGAATAAAGAGATGTTAAATGTATAGTAGTCGTATCAACCTGTGGTACTGCATGACAGAGTTGTAATCGTAGGGTGTTCCTTGGTTCAGAGTGTTGATCTTATCGAAGGCATATTCCCAACCTGAGAGAAGCAAGGGTAAGAAAAGACAGAAAATCACAAACTTTTGATCAATTCAGTTCATCAAGAAGTGGGATTTGCATCAGGAATAACATTTAAAACATCCAAAAGCTGTCCAATAGCAAACATAATAGTGATGACCTTTGAGAGGACGGATAGCCAGAAAGTCCAAAATGAAATCTTTCTTATTACCATCCACTTCTGTCTGAGCATTACCTGCTCCACAACAGAGATATAGTTTACAGTTATGAGACAGGACTTGATGGTACAAATATGTCTTTTCAATAAACTGTGTGAACTTACTGCTAACTGACTGTTTGAGCTTATTTTCCCCATTTAGTTACTATTTTATTGAATTAACTGCCATTATTGCGGCAGGCTAGTAATTTAGCAGCTATCTTACTGGGTACAGCAGTACACCGTTTAGCCCTGTTGAATAGATTTGGGAACAATTTTAGTTCCCAAAATTCTAATTTTCAGACCAATTAAAGATTTCATCTGTCAGTTTTAGTTTAACATACAGTGGTTTCCGTAGTAAATTGAGAAGCTCAAGACTGAGGAATTACATTTAGTTTAGGCCACACTGGGATAAAAAATATGCTTAAAGTTATCTGATGATCAAGATTGTGATTTTTGATTTAAGATTAAATTTAGGATTATTTTAGGATTATGATTTTGCCTTATGAACTGGAAAAAAACTTTCACTACTGCAAAGATTAGCCAATTTTAATAATCGATGAATCTCAGGTGTCAGGTGTACAGACCGGACTGGATGTTATGCCAAAGGATCTTGATGTACTGGTCCCTGTCAGAGCGGCACTGTTCGTGTTTGAAGCCCAGGGCATGGAGCAGCTCGTGCTGGACGGTGCTGTGGTAGAGGCAGCCCTGACGGTCCAGAGACAACGTCTGGGAATAACCAAGGCGGCCGACATAGGAGTAACAACTGCAAGAAATAAGAATAATCAAAGCAGGTAGAAAAAGTTTATGGCACTGTTATTTCTAAGATGTAGAGGACTGTGAAAGTGAAAATAGTGTAAATAAATTTAATTGCACAGGTTTAAATTAATATGCTGCATATAGTTTACATACAGCATTATACACACACACACACACACACACACACACACACACACATAGTTTGTTACCCATTGTCAGACTGGATGTTCAGGTAATCTCTCTGGTTGGTGCGTTTGACGAAACGGATGCAAGTGACGTCATTGAAGGACAGCAGACCGCGCTCGATGATAGAGCGCTCACGATAAGCTGAGGAGACATGTGATGTCATAACACATGATCAGTTGTTGGTCAGATGTGAGAATGTTCTGGTAAAAGTTTGATCAGATTGAGGCACAAAAACAACTTTGTTCGGTTTAGGAAAAAATCTTTCTCTGGGTTTGTTTGTGCAGTTTGGCAGCAGTCTCTTTGTAGCACATACATGTCACTCTGCAGTGTTTGGCTTGACGCTAAAGCTTTTTTCAGAAAGAAAAAAATGTTATTGTAAAAAAAAAACACAGAAATTTCTGTTTTAAGTCTCTGACATCTAAACATAAGATGTAGTTTACTGACATGGCGCCATTTTTTTTGGATTTCTCTGGTTTAAACATTGTTTGGATAAAGTAAACACACACCTCAACAAAATACTGTATATAACAAAGGTCTTGGGACATTTGGTTAGGGCAAATGAGGAAGCAGGGAACTTCTGATCACTTCTCCTAAATTGTTGTTTTGCAAAGAAACAACAATACTACATTTTATCTTAATTTAATTAATCATTAATCAGATGTCAAATTTACACTTTAATTTTACTTGAATTTTACATTAAGCACATTACATCCCATATTATGGTTCTACATTACATCAAATCTTCTGGTCGACTGTTTTACAACATTTGTAAAAAAAACAACGTTACTTACAGTAATGTCCGGCGATGACATACGGCACATAGACCTTTCCATCATTGGATTTGCCCCACATGCAGCCGCGGGAGGTGCAGGGATCAGCGTTTCTCTCATTTTCATTGTCATAAGCGATGTCATCCACGACGAGGGGCTCGTCCTCTCTATGCACTGTAGGAGAGGAGATTAAAGGCTCAATCAGTAATTTGATAATTTAAATGAGTTCAATTAGTTAACCTACCTTAAAAGTTTATCTGTGTATTACTGTAACGGTTTAGCATAAGAATCAAATCTGCTTCTCATCATCAGATCATAAACAAGCCTAAGTCTCTTATCAGGCTAAAAATGAAGTTTTATTTTGAGGGTGGTGCAATTAATTTGCCTTGAAACGTGAATGTACCCCTCAAATTTCGTGATAATCTACCCATCAAATTTACTAAAAGGAATACATGTACACATTAATGTACACTGTCCCATAAAGATTTATAAAAAAATAAATGTAGAAGTGCATGGTGTCTTACCAACATCCTTGTTTGCCTTCCACAGAAGCTCAGAGACAGACAGTTCCTACATCAGGGAGATGACGTCACCATGAGTAGGTTAAATATTATTCATGTAGAGTGGCATGCACAGTCTCCTGTCTTTACTTTCTAACTATAGATCACTCATTCCTCCTCTATGTATGTCTTCATCAACATCAGGAAGATCCAATGATCTGCAACGACTGATTCTACTTACAAGTTTTTTCATAGAACAAGTTCATTTGTGTGTTAATCAGTTC